>PVHX01016854.1:0-41898 GCA_004024805.1 Geosciurus inauris
GGTGGGAGGGGCACCCTCTCCTCCCCACCCCCATCTTTGGGCCCACTCTCCTTCCTCATTTGAGTGTTTCCTTTTCCCCTTTTCCTATCTCTTCTAATAAACTTATGCCTACTACTATGTGAAACTCCTATGAAATACTTCCAGTATTGCTGCAAAAACTGGTGACCAATGACATCTATAGTTGCTTCAGCTCTGTGGACGGCTTTACTCTGTAACAAGGCCTAAATGGAAAGAAAAGACTAGAGTTTTGGGCACTGTCATAGGTTGGTTACCAACCCCAATCACCAGGAGGAATTCTAGGGAAGGGGACATGAAAGCATGTCAAGCTTGAGGATGGACAGAGTAGCCCCAGGTGTCAACACAGCTCTGACTAGTTCATACCCAATTTAAATATTTGATTCCCGTAGTTCATTGGTTTTAAGGAGAGAAAATGTCCCCTGAATGTCCCCAGAGCACTCTCAGTTTTGTCTGGGGAGGGGTGGGGGCAAAATAACTTTGTCGTGGTTTAACTGTACCTGGTGTTTATATTTGAGGCAATTCTTTTAAAAACAGTCCATATGCTTACAGAAAAAAACAGGCCTTTTGATTTGAGCTGTGAGGACAGTTAGAGTGTCCCTCTAATTGTTGTTAAGTAGACAAGCATTAATTTGGCAGATTTCTCCCAACAACCTAAGGCTTGAGTGACTACATTTCCTATCCTTTCCTAGAACTTTTAGTTGGCTAAAGATGCTATTTCATAGGGGTATTTTGCTGCCCAAATGAGATCATGTCGTTCACTATGGTGTTGAGGGCAACAATGATCAAGCTAAAGAAGCTAAAAGTCTCATCTCAACTCCTTAATTCCTAAATTTTGCTGAAAAGACTAATTAAAGTAATGGCTTTTACTATGCTAGTTGCTTTTTGTGCTTTATCAAAGTCTAGGCCACCAGCTAGCTTAAAAGCATCAATGGGATTTTTTACTCTGCAGCTAGCATCCATCTCTGGGCCAGTGCATTTCCTGTAAGTATGTAAGCTGGTAAAGACCTGAAAATCCAGGTTGGTAAGTGCTAATAATGATTAGGCAAAATTCTAATTTGAATTCAAAAGAACTGGTTTTGGAATTTGGGAAATCCTTGACAATGACCAACATTTTTAATTTAGTCCAAGGAGTATGGCAATCTATTTCGTTTCCTGTCATTTGAATTTCAAAGGATGCTATTAGACAAAGTCTAGATGATTGGAAAAAGGAGCCGGATGTGAAGAGAGAAAAGGGGGAGCTTGGAGAATGTGGAGTAGGAAGAAGAGTGAAGAGTAGAGAGGAGGTGCAGAGAAGTACCAGATGGTGGACAAGGAGAAATGGTGGCAGCATGTGCTGCAGAAGCATTGGTGGGTTTAGCTTTGTTACTGGAAGTGCGAGTTTTTCAAATTTGTTGAGTTTGAGATTTAGTTTGGAATTACTGTCTTTAAAGGAAGCACAATGCCTCTCAGAGGTTTGGTATTTTATTGGTTCTACCTGTTGTGCATGCAAATACCAAGTTTTGGAATTCAAAAAACCCCTTTGTGGCCAGCCAAGTTTTAGATCATCCTAGGTTATATAGGTGCAGAACTTAACCAATTACAGTTTTCTGAACCATAACTTTTAGTTATGAAAGAAGCTGGAGAGTCTAGCAATAACTGATTAGCCCTGTGCAACTAGACAATTATGGGAGTCTTCATAATTGTAACATTTATGGACTGAGTCCTGATACCTACATGAAGGGATGCCCTAATTGGAATAGTCTTTAAGACCTCTACCTGGAGCATGGGAGGTCTGGATCCAAGAGGACTCACCTGATGTGCCTACAACACCACCAGAGAGACAATAGAGCTCCGGGATCTTGCAGAAGCCCAGGTGTTGGTCCAGGACAGTGCCAAGAACAACTGGGAAGGTCCCTCTGGATTCAACTTCTGACACCAAAGAATGTAAACAAAAATTGACCAGGAAAGACTTTAAGAAAAAAAGGGAGGCTTTATTTCAACAAACGGTTTGCAAATTTAGGGAAAAAGCACCTTTAGTTCAAATTCAGTGTGACCTGAAGGAACAAAGAGGGGCTGGCTTATAAAAAGTTCTCACCCAAGTTCCCACTCCAGTCCACCATGTAAACCAGGAATGCCAGCATGAAATGCTCAGCCCTGAATGGTTGTTATTTAAATTTGACTACAGGTCACAGCTCATTGGTCAGGTCTTGGTGGCAAAATGGGACTTTCCAGTGGCTATTTGACTTGACAGTTTAAATAGGAACATACCCAGGGAAGGGTCCAAAAGTTCAGTTTGTGGTTCTTCCAGGAACAGAGTATGTGTGTGACCCCCAATTAGTAAATGGCTATCAGGTTCCACTCTGAATTTAGGTCCAGTTAGCTATTTAGAATCCTTCTGAGCACTGCACATGCTAGGCAGGTGCTCCACCACTGAGCTACATTCTTAGCCTCAACATGGTGCTTTTCCAACTTATACTCATTGTCACCATTCTGAGGGCTCAAGAAATCATAGATGGGTAGGGGCAGGGAATGCTCACTTTCAGATAATTCTGATCTAATAATCCTAGGGTAGGGCTTGCGAATGTGCATTTTTACAAAATCTCCAGTGAAGCTGGAGGACCTGGAACCATGCTTTGAGGACCACTGCAATAAGATAATGATAGTCCTACAAACACTTGTTTCTGGTCATGTGCACTTGCCGTGAACCTCTTTTTGCATTTAGAAAATTACCTTTTAAAATTGTCTAAAATTTACTTTCTTTAGGAACCTTTTCCAGATTAGTTTCATTTGATAGCACTCACAGTTTTCACTTCTGTGACTGCTCACCGGCTCTGAGTCTGGTTTTGTTACTTTCATTTATTATGCACCTGCCTATAAACTTAGCACTAGAACTAGCCTAATAAAAATCCTAAATTAACATTTTAAACAAGAAAGAAGTATATTTTTCTGACATGTAAACAAACTAGAGATAAGCAGTCAAGGGCTAGAATGAAGGCTACAGCATTACCAGGCACTTAAGCGCCTTCTGTCTTATTATTCAGCTGTGTGTGACTCTCATTTCCAAGGTCAGTTTATGACTCAATAGGATGCTGGAGTGCCAGCCTTTATAACCTTCCTTATAGTTACCATGCTGGCATCCTCATATGCAAGAATGGAGACATAAGGCATTCCTCTTCCCTGGAAAACACTTGCCCAGAATCTATAATTACCTAAAGATAAAAAACAAAGTAACACTTCCTGCAAGTTGCATGCACTAATTTCTACTTACATCTAACTAGCTACACATAGTCACATGACCCCAACCCTAAGGGAAGCTGGGAAACAGTCTTTATTTTGACAATTGTGGACTTAACTAAAATTCAGAAAATAAACGAAGAAGGGTAAAGTGGATATTTGGAGACAACCAGAAGTTTCTGTCACAGTTCTCTAAGCCATTTACCTTTTCAAAATATAAATTAGAGATGGGCGCAGTGGCACATGACTGTAATCCCAGCACCTTGGGAGGCTGAGGCAGAAGGATCGCGAATTCAAAGCCAGCCTCAGCAATGGTGAGGCACTAAGCAACTCAGTGAGACTCTGTCTCTACATAAAACACAAAATAGGGCTGGAGATGTGGCTCAGTGGTCGAGTACCCCTGAGTTCAATCCCCAGTACCACCCAAAATAAATAAATAAAAACACATATATATATACATTTTATATATATATATATAAATTAGTTTCATCTCATAGCCTTTCATAAAATCTTGCAATAGAGCCGCATTAAATTTAGAATAAATCCCTTCTCCTAACTCTGGCTTGTGAAGTCCTATGTGACTTGGTAACCGACCACCTCTCTGATCTCCCTACTGCTACCTATGGCTACATAGGCCTGCCTATTACTTCAACACACCATGTTAATGCCTGCCTTAGGGACTAAACTATGCCTTCAGTCTAGAATCAGTCTCTTTGTATGACTGACTGCTTTGTTTCATTCAGTTCTTGTGAGGCTTACCCAATTTATAAATAAGCTCTACATTTTTCCCACCTTGCTTTATTTTCATTACTACTTATACTACCTGGTATTTTGGGGGTTTGTTTATTGCCATCTCTTCTTACTAGAAAGAGAGGTCTTATCTATCTCAATTCACTGATGCATCTCCAGTGCCTAGAAGACTGCCTGACCCACACAGCACACTATAAATTAGATGAATATATGAAGTGACTAAGCATGATCCTGATTACATACAGTACAGAGAGCTCTGTGCCAAGTGATGAACACACATATCAGTTTAACAGTAGCTACGTATATGACTCAGTTTTTTTGTGTGAGCATAAATTAGGGATGAGAAAAAAATTGAGATTTTTCTCCCTTTCTTCAAATAACTAGCCCTTACTCTTATTTTTCTCAAGCTGGCTCCATTTACCTTTGTTAGTAATTAAACACACCTCTAAGCCTTCCTGCTGTAAGCATCTAAGTGGTAAACATAAGGTTTATTAAATCTAACACAAGATGCCAGGTTGCAACAACTACCTAACTGGTCTCCCTGCTCATTAGTATTTTCTATAATGAAAGCAGAATGGAGTGCAATTAGAGTCCACATACTACTTGACACAGCAGTAATTTGTTTTTGATAAACTACAAAGAACAAAAAAGTACCCCAATATAATCATACTCAATCTTATTAAGAAAAAAGATGGATAGTGAGCCTTAGGATCACTCCAGCCTGCATATGCTAATTACATTGCCAATCACTTTTCTAAGAAAGACTATCCGTGGCAGAGGTGCTTTTTATATTTTCTACAGAATTTGACAAACTTTTTGTTAGGATAATGCTCTGAGATGGCAGTTTTGTATGCTCTATTTTGATTAAAGGAGTCCCTTTCAACATTCACAGCACTGTCATTAAGTTTTAACATGATCAGGTCATGTCTGAAAGAGGACTTGGTATCTTCCTGTGCTGTAATTTCCAATTATTACTCTATGCAAATTTAAATAAATATATTTTAATGTCATTGATTAGAAAACAAATGAACTTTCAGATTAGCATACTGTACTCTGTAATTCTGTGTACAATATAATATGTTGAAAAGTCACCCAGAGATTGGAGGTGATAGAAGAGAGCAAGGCCTCCCACCAATCATAGCAACCTTGCTCTTACCTGTTCTTGTTTCGAAGTACTTTCTTATAAAAGTGACTTTGAAGGAGTTCTGTTATTAAGTTTGGAAACCCCTGAAGTAGATCATCTCTCAGGATCCTCTTTTTTCAACTGAAAGAATATAATAATTGGGATCTCAAAGTGCCGCAGGGACACATTTTTTAACATCAATAATTATTCTGCAGAAGTATAAACAGAAAAATGTAGGAGACTGTGCTGAATAGGTAGTACCAAAAGTAGAACTTAGATTGTTGTTTTAAAATTTTAGACATTGACTTTATCATTTGTAGTCTATCATTTTTCTTTCTTATTCCAAAAAAAGGATTGAAAGTACTTTTAATTTGAGCTTGCTTTGTAATGCACACATATTTTCCTAAAAGGAGAATTTGGTTTCAAAATGTAAACTAGCTTGTACTTGAAGATTTATTATAATAAAACTACTGTTTAGTAAGACTTTTCAATTGACAATGTTAAAACGTTTTTCAAATCCTGTGGGAGAAAAGCCAAGAAGTTATCTTTAAAAAAAGGTGTGTTAAAAAAACAACGGGCTGGGGGTTATGGTGCAGTGGTAGCATGCTCGCCTAGCACGCGTGAGGCACTGGGTTCGATCCTCAGCACCACATAAAAATAAAATAAAGATATTCTGTCCACCTACAACTAAAAAATAAATATTTAAACAACAACAACAACAACAACAACAACAAACTTTACTATTCAAGGATTAGGTTTTTAGTATCATACTTATTTTTACATAGTTGGTTCAAGTTCTTTGATGAGGCCCAAGACTGAATAACAGAGTTAATACAGCCTTAGACAAGATTTTTAAAAGGTAGTACCAAAGGATATTTGTGTTTTGTTACATCACAAATTTAACCACAATTTATATACTTTAAATAGCAACGAGTCTAACAAAATTCTTCTGCAGCAAGTGTGCAGCATGAATAAGAACAACAAATTTAATCCCCATTTAAGGTTTTTATAGGACTACAGAGAGAAGGTTAACTCAAATTTTGTAAGATTCAGAGTGGTATTGAAGAGCTATATGTATATTATTCATTTTAAATAATATTGTACATGGAGCGCTCAAAACAAAGTGAAGGTATTCTTTTGTACTCACTGCTGAAAGTAAAAAGAATCAATGGCATCTTAAAAAAATAAAATTCTACTTAAAATCTCATACACTCATTATGATTGTTTTAGTAGAAACTGACTATATTCCAAAACATGACTTCTGATAAATAGTATCTATAATTATACAAGTGTTTAATAGTTACTTTAGATAATAATCTCTTTGTTGTTGATGCTATCCACTTTACAGAATACTTTTTCATGCTTTGGAACTCCTAATGAATAGTAGCAACTGGGAAAGACCAATTTGTTTTTAAAAGTCAACCTTATTTTTTGTCGTGCTGGGGATTGAACCCAGGGCACTCTACCAACTGAGCTATATCCCCAGCCCTAAGAGTCAACTTTTAAAATTAAAAATATTAATATATAGATAATACACACATTGGTTTAAAAAAAAATCAAGCCACACGAATGGTTGTGAAGTAAAATGTAAGTCCTCCCCTTCACTCGTGTCTTTCAGTCCCCCCAGATTCCCTTCTCAGGATCAATTTTTGTTAATTTTTAAAAATCTTTCCAAATCAATTTCCAGCATTTACATGCATATACCACAGAAGACTTAGAAATAGTTTTTCTTTTTAGTAAGCTTAAAACAAAAACTTAGCTTGAGCTTTAAAAACATTCTTGCATATAAAAATAGTGTAGGTTGAGTAAGATTAAACAAAGAAAAGCCAGATACTACATTGTTTTCACTGTAGCTCTGCCATCACCACAGAATCCTTTCCTGAAAGGTGCAAACAACTAAATGCTTAGCGGTGACCAGAGAGGGCAGTGTGTACCAACTGTAAACGCAAAGGCAGATTAGCTGCAAACCCCTTCACCATTGGAGGAGCAGCTAAGGTAATGAGACTGCCCAAGCCAGCTCAGTTTTTCAAGCTCTGCAGGTAAAGCTGTGTAAACAAAACCGTGTGATTTCTTCTGGGTGTGGGTGGGGAGAGAAAGGATACTCTCAGAAGGACCATTAATGATGCTGATAACCCTAACAAGGTGTGTGCACTGTCAGAACAATGGGAAGAAAATTCAGCTAAGCAGCACTGTCACATATCCTACCGTGCATGTGGTTTATTTTAAAAACCAAATCTTAACTTCCAAGGAATGACTCTTTAAATCAGGAGTTTGCAGATAACTAAAAAATTTCAGAGTTGTTTTTTATTGTAATAAAGGAATCGCCAATAATTTATGGACTGACTGTGAAATAAATATTCACCAATTAGAAAAGTCCTAGGTTGCTTTAGAACAAGCTGAATATATAAATATATATTTGGGTAGTTAAATGTTTTAAATTAAATGAATGAATCTCAAGAATTTAGGACTTTTTGTCCATTTAAAATGTAAATTTGCAAATAAAAAAACCCGTAAATTTGTCCAAAACGTAGTATATCCAATTCACACTGGAAGTAAGATTACAGCAAACTTTCTAATAAAACAAATTTGGAATAAAATGTTAATATGGAGTAAGAAAAAAACAAAAATTTGTCACTGTACGAATATTAAGATAGTGAAAAGGTAGACATGCCTTTAACTTTCCCCTCAATATAAAAAGGTTTTCTTCTAACGATTACCAGAATTCAAATATTAAATTTCCAATTAAATAGGTAGGGGGAAAAAAAGGAAGTCCTTAACTGAGTTGTGATGGTGTTTTCCCTAAGAATTGATAAAAGGATTTATTCAGTTGGAGTTTCAGAAGCAACTTTGTATCGCAATCTAGATTATATACATAATTTCTTTCTAAAATAATACCTCCCGGGAAATGCAAACCCGCTTGAGTATGTTTCAGAGCTTTGCTCAATTGGTAAGCCGAGTGTTTTAATTCTCCGTACGACAAGTAAGAAACAAACACCAGCCGAGGGTATTTTGAGATCTGCAGGAAGGAGCTGGAGGAGTGAGGTTCCTGGGAGCATTGCGTCCGGGGGAAGAGCCCGGGGCAAAGCCCCAAGCAGCCGCGCTCCCCCGGGTGGAACTAAGTCGGGTCCCGCGCCCGCGCGCCGCCCCCGGGGCCCGCAGTGGTGCCGCAACCTCCTCGGCCGCAGCAGGTGGGACCCCGCGGGCCGGGAGGCCCATTCCGTCCCCGGTCACAGCGAGGTGCGGACGCTGCTTTTCGAAGAACGCTCCGCGACGTCTCTGATCGGGCTTTTATTGTTTGCGTGGAATTACTTTTTGCTATTACGTTTCGAGAAAGACCGGCCTTCGCTCCATTGACACGGAGCCCACAACTTTGCAAAGCGATGTGCGGAATTCTCCGTTAGAGGCGCGAGCGCACAGATCAGAGGGCCCGGCCGGGCCGCCCAAGCACCTTCCCGGCCGCCGCTTCCCGATTCTACCCCACCAGAGCCTGCCAGACATGCAGCGGCCGGAGAGGAGGCGCGCTGGGAAAGCACCTGCTCCGGGCAGGACGCGAGAGCTCTGCGGTCCGCTCGGAATCGCCACGAGCGCCGCCAGACAAAGAGGCGCGTCGGGGTGCCAGGCGCGGGGAAGGGACGGGAAGAGGCGGGCGGGTCGCGCGCCGGCCTCAGCCCGCAGGGGGCGCCGTCCACGGCCCCAGGCGCTTACCTTTGAGGACAGAGCAGAGCTGCTCCAGGGCCATGTTCCCGAGCGGCCAAGTGCTTCTCGAGGGGATGAGTGGGCCGAGGCGGAGACAGAGGCGTGGGACTCAGGGACCGGCGCGATGGCAGCCCCACTCCGTCCCCATCGTCGGCCACAGGGCTGCCTCCCCACGGAGCCCGGCTCAGGTCCTGCGGGCCGGCATGCCGGAGCTCCACGGCGGGCTCCCGCACTGCCCGAGGGCCCCGACGGGCGCCTCCTTCTGCTCCACGGCGCTCCGTCCCATCGACCGCTTGGAAGCTAAGGAGCGCTAACGCGCGGCGCGGGACAATACGGCTGCTCCACCCGCAGCCGCGGCGCGGGCTCCACTGAAGTGGCGGGCGCGGGGAGCCCAGGCTCATTTAAGCTGCGAGCGCGAGCGCCGCGTGCCGGCCGCGCCGCCTGTGCGCATGTGCCCGCCCCCTCCTCCGCCCGCGTGCCCCTCGCTCCCCTCCCCGCCAATCGCCCGCGGCCTCGCGCCCTGGGATGGCGTCGCGCTCTCTCGGTGACCGTTGGGGTGGGGGCGGGGTGAGGCCAGGCTGGGCTGCCGCCTGGCGGGGGCTGGGAGTGGACCGCCGCTCCAGTGGGCGGGCGCGGAGGGTCAGCCCAGCCCATCCTCCGCCGCCGCAGGGCGCCGGGGGTGAGCTGATCTAGTCCTCAGAGTCTCTCGCCCCCGCCCCCCTGCCGGGTCTGCCTGCACCCTCATAGGCTTCCAACCCTTCGGTCCCCTAGGACCTCAATTCAAGGTGAAAACTTTGCTCAGCCCTGCTGGACCACCTGCGCGGGTCAGGGAGGCGCGTGATCGGGCAGAGGGGGCTGGAGGCTCTCACAGCCCTTAGAGCCAGGTGAGTTAAGCGGACTAAAGGTAAATGATTACTGACAGTTCCTTAACGCTTACTAGGTTGCCGAGCACAGCACCACATACTTTCCATATCCATACTTTAAATCTTCCCACCCTTTAGAGGATGGGAAGATCAAGACCGGAGAGGTTAAGCCATTTGTCCAGAGCCAGTGGTGAGGAAGGCAGAACTGTAAAGCCCAGCTATCTGCCTCCTCCTGTCCTCTTACTAAGCCCTGTTGATGGGTCAGTTAACTCCACTGGTAAAAATCTCCAAATTTGCCAACGACTGCGTCGTTTGTGGTGTTATTGTTTTATTTTCTCCATAGCATTACCTTGCTTGTTTACTTATCATGTATCTCACCCTTATCCCATTAAAATAGAAGCCGATTGAGGGCAGGAAGGCTGTCTATGTTCCTTATTTCACTCAACACATACTTACTGGGGAGAAAACAATGATTGGTTCTGGAAAAACAACCTTGATTAAGACTCTACAATAATAAATAGATTGTTTGTGCTTGTATCTGACACAAAGTAGGGCCTCCGGAAATGTTTAAGAAATTGTCACTAAGAACAATGTCAGGCTACTGAAAGAAATATTCCAAGACTGTCAAGCGCTTCTCTTTCCTTAAATCCCTCCAAAAAAGGCACAAAAGTGCAAGTAATTCACAGGATTTGCAAGTGAAAACATATTCCACACGTTAATATGAAGGTGTTTGGCCCTTTGCTGTGTGTGGGTTTTTATAAGCTGTGTCTAAGTTTGGCCAATCACTGACAATTAAGATTGTACACAAGAACCAACTAGTAAATAAAAGCAATTAAGACCTTTTTCCACAAATACAATAGATGTCATATTGATAAACTAGTACAATAAAAAATAACACCATTGGGTCCAAGTCATAGACAACGGTAGACCAAAAATTAAGGGGAAGGGGCCCTCTGAACTTCTGGAACAATAAAAGGTTCTTAATGCATAGTTGTTGACTGGAGGAAAAATCAGCATGTGTGATGTCATCAGAGAATGCTTCATGAAGGAGGTGACACACAAAGAATGGGAAAGCTTTGGATGGCAAGGAGAGCAGAGGGTAGAAGAGCACAACAGGTAACAGCAGGGGTGAGCATTGAATTTGGGGAAAACGTTATTTTCTGTAGTAAAGATAAGATTGACTAGAGGAGATGTAGTTGGCCTTGAGTATCCAGGGAGGATGAGTTCCAGGACATCTTCCCCACCCGCCACTACTCCATGGATACTAAAATCTGTGACATTATAGGAAATGGTGTAGACTTTGCACATAAACTACATGTATCTTCTCTTATGCTTTAAAATATCTCTACGTTATTTCCAATATCTAACACAATGTAAATGCTATGTAAATTGTTGTTACACTATATTGATTAGGGAATAATGGCAAGGCGGGGGGTCCCTGTTCAGTACAGAACACAATTTTTTAAAAAAAATGTTTTTCAATCAGCTGCTGGTTGGATCCTTGATTGAGAGGGTTGACGGTACTTCCTTGAATGATAGGCAAGGAGTTTGTACTTGAGTCACAAGGACATAGGAATATGTCCTTAATAGTAGAATAGTGGAGTTCCAGTAAAATTAATCTGGCAGTTCAATTGAGGATGACAGATTAGAGAAACCATAGTAACTCAAACAGTAGGTATATAGTATTTCTTCATTTAGCTTAGTGGCTTTTACTAGTAGTTTCATTTTGATAAAATCTAAAAAGTCTTTTCTAGCGTGTTGGCTTGGGAGTAGATTTCAATTGGGAATGTTCATTTTGTGGCTCCCTTTTCAGACACCTATCTTTTAGCTATCCTGGTATAATTGTAGATTTTTTGAGGAATGTAGTAAAGCACAGATCATAGCTGAGACTACTGTGTGGCCATATGTTAGCTAAATCAAAAGGAAAGCAGTTTGCATATCTCTCAGCTGGGGAGTTCTGTATTTGAATTATTATTTTGCGGGAAGACTGCCTGGTAGCACCCAGTCTGTTCCCACATTACCTGCCAGTTCTCAGGTGACTGGGAACTGTGCTTTCGTTGCACCCTGCCTAATCTTCCACGCATCGAGCTAGCCTCTCCAACTCCTTACAGAATCATGCCTATAGTTAAAACGTAGTTTTCTCTGACTAAATCCCATGTAGCACTTGAATGATGCTGCGTGGCATTGACTTATTAGAATGAATCATTTTTAAAAAGCATTTTATCTCAATGGTTATGTACTTAATAGACTTTTGTTGTCTTTCATTTTGCTAAACTTTGGAAGCTCTAATAGTTTATTAAAGAGAACCTACAAAGGCTATCTCTATGTTTAGAGATTGTTATTGACTGAATGTTTGTGTTCCCTCAAAGTTCACATGTTGAAGCCCTGACCTGGATATGGCTGTATTCTGAGATGGGGGCCATCTTAGGCAGTAATTGGGTTAATTGAGGTCATAAGTTAGGGCTCTGCTCTGATAGAATTAGCATCCTTATAAAAAGAGAATCCTGAGAGCTTGTTCTCTGAATGTGCAGGCACAAAGAAAGGCCGTGTAAGGACATAGGGACAAGGTAGCCATCTGCAAGTCAGAAAGAGAGCCCTCATCAGAAACTGAATTGCCTGATGCTCTTGATCTGGAACTTCCAGCTTCCAGAACTGTGAGAAAATGCAGTGTGGCATTTAAGCCAGTCTATATATTTTGTGTGGTAGCCCAAGCTAATAGAGGTATAACTAAGGAAGACAAAGGAATTTACAAACAGCCAAATTCTGATATACAAAAAAGGTATTTGTACTAAATTTTAACGTGGGTCTCAAACTGCATAACTGACATTGTACAATTTATGGTTACAAATAATGGTGAAATTTAGTGAAAGCCAGAAATCCAGTATGGTCTCAGTGTATAAAGATTTCATTATTATACAACTGTAGAGTTTTTGTTTTAGGCAAAGAAAAGAGGAAGATTATAAAAATGCACTTATTGGTCTGCTTGGGCAGCCATGACGGAATACCAAGTCATGTGTGGTTTAAACAAAAGATTGTTGTTTTCTCAGAGTTATGGAGGCTGGAAGACTGAGATCAATGTGCCTGTAGGCTTGATTTCTGTTGAGGGCTCTTGCCTGGCTTGTAGACCACCGCCACCTCAGTCTTCATGTGGCTTTTACTTTGCACATGTACTCTTGTCTCTTCTGCTTATTGTAAGCACATCATTCCTATTGGATTAGGGCTCTACCCTTATGATCTCATTTAATTTCAATCATCTCTTTAGAGGCCTTATCATCAAATACAGTCATATGGGGATTAGTGCTTCAACATATGAATTCTGGGGAGTACGTGATTCAGACCATAAAATGCACAAAACAAAATTATTTTTCTCTGTTAATGATTTGAAGATGAGCTTCTGCTAGGGAATCAAAATGAGTTATTTCAGTAACACTGTCCACTAAACTTGTTTCCAAATTTCTATGTAGTGTAACTCCAAACCAGGAAAACTTTTAAGAAATATTGCCACCTAGTAGTACTAAAATTTTTCAACCTTATCAGGCAATAGTCAAGTGGTCAGGTAAATTTCTGATCAATAGTTATTTTCATTTCATTGTGAAAAACTAAGGCTCTAATTATATTTCTTATAATGAAGTTGGTAACATATATGGTATCTTAAAAGCCAAAATCCTATTTTGAAAGGACATCTGTTTACTTCATGTTAGGATCTATTTAGTTGAAATAAATACTGATTTATTAGTGTAACATGAAACTGTAGTCTTAAAGTATATAATTAAAGTATATATTTTAATGTAGATGTCTGGATTTGATAATGGAAGTTTTTGTAAGTTCAACTTAAAGGCTTGTTGAACTGTAAGTATCTGTGCTGGTTGAGATACATATGCTATTTAATACTGGTATGATTGGAAGGCATATATTCAACTACATATTGTTATTCAATTCTTATAATTTATTTGTAAGGAATGTATATCTAAATTATTAGCAACAGGGCTGGGATTGTAGCTCAGCGGTAGAGCACTTGCCTCGCATGTGTGAGGCACTGGGTTCGATCCTCAGCACCACATATAAATAAATAAATAAAGATATTGAAAAAAAATAAAATAAATTATTAGCAACAGAGCTCAAACTTTTGTGCTACAAAATATATACTCTAAGATTTATAAAGAAACTCATTTCTAGATATGTGATCTCCAAAGGGATCTTTGAAAAATTTCACAAGATTTTAAAAAATTATTAAATACATATTAGAAATGTGAATTACTAAATATGTATTTAGAAATGTATCTAAAACAAGTATGTATGCATGGTGTCATTAAAAAGTTAAGAGTCATGTAAATACTACCTAAATCAAGAAATGAAGCATTGCACCTGGGCATGTCGCTCAGGGCTGCAGAGCTTTGCTAGCCCTGGATTCTAGGCTAAGAACTGTGAGAAAAAAAGAAAAACTAAAAAGGAAATGAATTACCATCCACACCCTGAAATTTTCCTTGTGCCTGATAATAATCTTCCATCACTAGAATAGTTCATCACTATTCTGACTTTAATAATTTTCTATGTTTTCTTTATAGTTTGATACCTATAAATGCATCTTTAAACAATATAGTTCTTCCTATTTTTGAACTTTTTATGAATAGAATCATTGCTGTATGTATTCCTCAGTTTTGCTTAACTGGCTTAATTTTGTGAGATTAATCTATATTGTATGCAGTTGTAGTACTTTAAATGTCATGGCTGTGTAAAGATCCATGCAAACAGACATTTAAGCAGTTTATATATTTTAGCCCTTATCAGTATTTCTATGAACTTAACCACTGAGTTGCATCTCCAGCCATTTTTATTTTTTATTTTAAGACAGGGTCTTGCTAAGTTGCAGAGGCTGGCTTTGAAATTGTGATCCTCCTGCCTTAGCTTCCAGAGTTTCTGAGATTACAGGCATGTACCATCATGCCTGGTGCTACGAACATGTTTATACCTACATCTTGGTGTACATGTGTGAGAATTTATTAAGGGTAGAATTGGTGTGTGGATTGATGGTATATGATTCTTCAACTTTAATGAATAAAAGCAGCTACTGTTTTACAAAGTGGTCATAACACTTTATAAAAATCCCATTAAAGTGGTAAGACTTATTGCTTCAAACCCATACCAACGTTTGATATGTCAGTTGTTAATACTATTTGTCACTGTTTTTGCCCAATTTTTTATTGGGATGTCTTTTTCTTTTAAAATCATTTTTGTAGAATTTCTGTATTTTGGATACCAATCAATTATATATTTGGAAAATATCTTCTTTTATTGTGTGGCTTACTCTTCTCCCTTCTTATAGTGACTACGGAATGAACAGAGGTCATTAATTTTTTAAAAAAATATTTCTTTAGCTGTAGATGGACACAATATCTTTATTTATTTTTATGTGGTGCTGAGGATCGAACCCAGCGCCTCATGCATGCGAGGCAAGCGCTCTACCACTGAGCCACAACCCCAGCCCAGAGGTCATTAATTTTAATGTACTCCAGTACATCGAAAATTTACTTTATGTATTTGGGCTTTCTGTGATCTGAGTAAGAAATCCTACCTCACTCCAGGATTGTGAAATTATTTACTTACATTAAGTACTAAAAGTTTATAAATTTGCATTTCACATTTAGTTTCAATCTACCTGGAATTGATTTTTCTGTGTTAGGGTACATCCAATTTTAGTTCTCATATTAATTTTTCTCAACCTCATTTATTGTTAAAAAGTTGTTGTTCTTATTATTTTCTATGGTGTTATACCTTGGTTGAGTAAACGTCTTGTTTGCAAGTCTGTCTCTGAACTCTCTAATATGTTCTATTGTCCTGTTTGTCCATTCTCAGTACCACACTGTATTTATCATTTTTAATTCATATGAAGTTTTAATATCTGGTAGGACAAGTTCTTGTTCTTTTTCAAGATTATTTAGGCTATTCTTGGCTCTTTGTGTTTGCATATACATTTTACAAGTAGCTTATCAAGTTCAGCAATAACAACAATAGTAACAAAAAAGTCAGTGGGATATTGAGTGGAGTTGGGAAAGATTTAACGTTTTTACAATTTTGAGTCTTCCTATCCATGAACCTGGTACAGGTGTGCATTTGTTGAAGATTTCTTTTGTGTTTCTCAGAGAAGTTTTATAATTTACTTCACAGAAATGTGATTGTATCTTGTGTCATATTGATTCCTAGGTACTTGAGGTTTTTTTGATGTTGTTATAAATGTTACCTGTTTTAAAATATCATTTTGTTACTGAGTATGCTGGTATATAAAAATAGATTGGGCAGAAATAGAAACTCTCAGAAATGTTTTCCAGAGTGGCTTTATCATTTTGTATTCCCACTAATAATGTATGAGAATTCCTATTGTTCCTCATTCTTGTTGGCACTTTGAATTTTTATTCTTTGTTTTAGCCATTATGATAGGTGTGTGTAGTGGCATCCCTTCATGACTTTAATATGCATGTCCTCATGGTTAATGATGTTAAACATTTTTATGTGTTTATTTTCTATCCATGTATCATTTTTTGGTGAAGTGTCATTAAGTTCTGACCGATGTTTAAATTGGGTTGTTTTGTATTGTTGAGCTTTGAAAGTTCTTTATACATTCTGGATACAAGTTTGTTGTTGGAAATGTGATTTGCAGATATTTTCTTGGCCTATTTTGTTTGACTATTCATTCTCTTGAAAGTATATTTGGCAAAGCAAATATTTTTAATTCAGATGAAATCAAATTTATCAATATTTTCTTTTATGGATCATGCTTTTAGTATCATTTCTAAGAACTCTGCCTAACCCCAGGTCATGAAGACATTCTTCTATGCTTTCCTCTAAAAGTTTTATAGCTTTACGTTTTATATTTAGGTCTACAAGCTCTTTTGAGTTAATTCTTGTACAAGGTATGAGTTCAATTTTCTTTTTTCCTTTTGCAGTATAGATATTGTTTTGACAGTATTTGCTGAAAATGTCTTCCATTGAATTATTTTTATAATTCTGTCAAATATTGTATAGCTATCTTTGTGTGGGTCTATTCTGGACTCTTTTTTATTCCATTGATCTATGTGTCTAGCTTGATGAGTAGTTTTATAACTAACAACTCTTAAAGTCTGGTAATTTGATTCCTTCAACTTTGTCTTCTTTTTTCCAAATTGTGTTAAGCTATTCTAGCTACTTTTCTCTTTCATATAAATTGTACAATAGTCTTTTTTTATTTTTAAATTTTTTTTTGTAGTTGTAGATGGACAGCATGTCTTTTTTTTTTTTTTTTTTTTTTTTTGGTACTGGACATTGAACTCAGGGGCACTTGACCACTGAGCCACATCCCCAGCCCTATTTTGTGTTTTATGTAGAGACAGGGTTTCAGTGAGTTGCTTAGCACCTTGCCATTGCTGAGGCTGGCTTTGAACTCGTGATTCTCCTGTCTTAGCCTAAGTGCTAGGATTACAGGCTTGTGCCACCGTGCCTGGGTCAGCATGTCTTTATTTTACTTGTTTATCTTTATGTGGTGCTAACGATTGAACCCAGTGCCTCACATGTGCTAGGCAAACACTGCCACTGAGCTATAGCCCCAGCCCTAGTCTTGTTTTTTGTCTACAAAAAATACTGCTGGGATTTTGATAGGGATGGGGTGAAATCTATAAATCACCTTGGGGAGTATTTACATCTTTACTATGTTGGATTTTCCTATCTCTGAAGTATCTTTCCATTTGTCTTCCTTATTCTTCCATTATTATTTTGTAGTTTGTAGTTAAGCAAATGGCTCCTTTGCATGTTTTGTTATATTTCTAAGATACTCATTGTTTCAATCTTGTTTTAAATGCCATTTTAAATATTTTCAGTTATTTGCTTTTAGGTGATTTTTTGTGTTGACCTTTGTATCCTGCAATCTTGTTGAACTTATTTACTAGTTTATTTGTATTTTTTTTTTCTTTTTTTGGTACTAGGATTGAACCCAGGGGCACTTAACCACTGAGCCACATCCCCATCCCTTTTTTATATTCTATTTAGAGGCAGGGTCTCACTGAGTTGCTTAGGGCCTTGCTAAGTTGCCGAGGCTGGCATTGAACTAGATCCTCCTGCCTCAGCCTGTCAAGCTACTGGGATTACAGGCATGTACCACCTCACCTGGCTCATTTGTGTGTGAATGTGTGTGTGTAGACTTCATGAGATTTTCTACATACAATCATCTCATCTGCGAATAGGGACATTTTGATTTCTTTGATTCTAATCTGTTTCTTTTCTTGGCCTATTAACTTGGTTAAGGTTTCCAGTAGTATTTTAGAAAGTATTAGTGACAGGGGACATCCTTGCTCTTGGTCCTAATCTTAGACAGCATTTTGTCTCTCACCAAGTATGTTTTTACCTGGAGATTTTTATATTAAAGGAAGTCTGTTCAGAGTTTGCTTGCATTTTTAAAAATAAGAAATGGCTATTAGATTTTGCCAAATTATTTTTGTCTGTTGAAAAAATAAGATGTTTTTTTTTTTTGATTTATTGTGTGGTGAATTGCTTATTTTTTTCTCTTTCAAATAGTGCACTTCTGAGATGAAATATTCTTGGTCATGACATTATTATCTTATGCATTTCTGGATACTGTTTTCTCATGTTTTGCTAAGGACTTTTGTGTCTGTGCTTGAGGGATAATAGCCCTGTAATGTCTGTGTTTGACTTTATTAGAGAAATAATGACTTTGTATAAGGAGTTGTGAAGTAATTCTTTTCCTGTTTTCTGCAAGTGATTGTGTAAAGTAGGTGTCTCTTCCTTAAATGTTTACCAGAGCAATCATCTTCCCCTTAAATTTTCTACTGTGGAAATTTTTTTTAAATCTACAAATTTAAGTTAAAAATTGATGTAGGGGGCGCTGGGGTGGTGGCTCAGTGGCAGAGCGCTTGCCTAGCATGTGTGAGGCACTGGGTTCGATTTTCAGCACCGCATATAAAGAAATAAAATAAAGGTATATTGACAACTAAAAAAATATATATTAAAAAAATTGATGTAGGGTATATTGATGTCTTTTTGGATGAATTTTGGTCTTTTAAGGAATAGATCCATCTTGTTATTGAATTCCTGAACAGACTTGTTCATAGCATTCACTTGTTATTTCTTTACTGTCTGTGGGATTAGTAGTGATGTCTCCTCTTACATTCATTATTATGGGATTTATATTTATTGTCTTTTTACCTGGTCAGTCTGGCTAGAACCATCAATTATATTGATTTTTTTTTCAAAGAACCACATTTGTATTTCACTGATATCTGCTCGAATCACTTCCTTCCTTCTCTTTGCTTCACGTTTAATCTGACCCCCCTTTTCAAGGTGGAGACATAATTGATTTAGGTCTTTTTCTGTTATGTATGCATTTGATGTGCTAAGCCCTTCACTAAACATTGTTTTACCTTCTACAAGTTTAATGTTACATTTTAAATTTTCACTTGGTTTAAAATATTAAATTTCGTTTGAGACTTCCTCTTTGACTTTGTGGTTATTTAAAGTGTGTTAATTTCCAAATATTTGGATATTTTCCATGTGTATTTCTACTTTGATTATATTATCATTTGCAATCCGCTTTCTATGATTTCAATTCTTTTAGATTTGGTAAGGTTTGGTTAATAGCCCAGAATATGGTCTATCTTGGTGGTATTCCATCTACACTTAAAATGACTCTATTTCATCGTTGTTGGTTGAGTCATTATATAAATAGCTATTATGTTAGGTGGGCTGATAGTGCTTTTCCAAGTCGTCTCTAAGTTTTCTGATTTTCCACCTGCGTTTTCTCTTTTTTACCGTAGAGGAGTGTTATATTTCCAGTTTAAATGGTGAGTTTGTCTGTCTCCTTACAGGTCTGTAGGTTTTAATTTATTTAGCTTATGCACATTTATGGTTTTTATGTTAAGAAAAGGAATGACCTTGGATGACTGTTCTCTTTAGGTGAGCTGATAGCTGAGTATCTATGGCACTCTCAGATACCATAATAAATTCTTTATTCTTGATGGAGGGTCTGGGCACATCACAGCATCCACCAGGAGTATTTAGGTTTTGAGTCTGTTTTACTGATATCTTCCTAGGAATTAATCCATTTTTTTAAAAAAAGATGTATTTGTTCTTTCTAGTTACACATGACAGTAGTCTATTTTGACATAGTTGTACAGAGTATATCTTAATCTAATTAGGATCCCAGTCTTGTGGATGTATATGATGTTGAGATTCACTGTGGTGTATTCATATATGTACATAGGAAAGCTATGTCAGATTCATGCCACTGTGTTTCCTATTCCTTTCTCTTTTCCCTCCCCTTTATTCCCCTTTGTTTAATCGACTGAATTTCTCTTTTTCCCTCTCCCCTTTGGGTTTTTGGGATTTGCTTATTTTACTTAGAATGATAGTTTCCAGATCCATCCATTTACTAGTGAATGTCATAAAGTTGGAATGAATCAATTTTGTATAAACTTTCAAATTCATTGGTATAAAATTATTCTCAAAGTCTTCCTATTTTTAATATGTACATTATCTGTAGTGATATATTTTTCCTTTCTGATATTGGTTATTTGTGCTCATTTTCTTTTTGAGAGCCTGTTGGTATAATTTGTGAATGTTGGGCTACAAAGGCCCAGACTTCTTACCTTGTCTTGGCACAGGATAGGAGATAGGAGAAGAAAACTCATTTTATCTTGAACTCATTGTACGGTTGTATGGGGCATTCCACTGAGAACACATCACAACTTTACTCTGCTCTTTGCCTGATCTTGCTTCCTTTCTTTCCTTTATATAGTAGTTGATCAAGAGCTTTTCTTAATCCATTATATATTTTGTTAGCCTTTTATAATAGCCAGCCAGGGTGCAAGTCATTACAAGGAGTGATTTTCTTTTAATTCATCTGGACACTGAAGAGTTTGCCTTTATGTACCCAGTAATCCAATAATCCTGGATTAATCCTTGGCACACCACTAGTCTGTGGGACACAATTTAACTTCTTGAGTTTCTTTCTTTTTTTTTGATACCAGGGATATTGAACCCTGGGGGGCTTAATCACTGAGCCACCTCCCCTGCCCTTTCTTGTATTTTATTTAAAGACAAAGTCTTGCTGTGTTGTTTAGGGCCTTCCTAAATTGCTGAGGCTGGCTTTGAACTCGTGATCCTCTTGCCTCAGCCTCCCAGTTGCTGGGATTATAGGTGAGCATCACTGCACAAGGCTTGAGTTTCTTTTTTGACAACTTCTAGCTATTTTTAAGGATGAGGAAATGTAAGGGGCTAATCAAAGTTGATGCTTTAACAATTTATTTATAGTTTCTTCAAAATGATTGTTAGTCTTAATAACTCCTCGTTCTCCAAAGAAGGAACACTGAAGTATAATTGGCGGTAGAGAAATGTCAGAAAATGTTGTTACAACTGTAATGGGAAATAGGAGGGAAGAACCAGCATTTCACAAGTACGTTTTATGTACCAATTGTAATTTAGAACTCTTAACTTCTCCTTTAAAGTAGGTATCACACTTAACGATCCTTGTTCACAGATGAAGAAACCAAAACTTGAAGAGCCAAAGTAACTGATTCAAAGTCACAAAATGGGGCAGTTGGGCTCTGAATTCAGTTTTTCAAAGAATATTTTTTGCGTTGTGGATGGTCACAATACCTTTATTTTATTCATTTACTTATATGTGGTCCTGAGAATCGAACCCAGTGGCTCAGGCATGATAGGCAAGCCCTCTACCACTGAGCCACCACCCCAGTGCCCTGAATTCAGTTTTGTCTGACCTCAAAGTCTTATTTTGTTTGCACTACAATATTCAAAATTAATATAAACATCTTTATTACTGATTCTCAGTGTTGTGGCATATTTTTTACTTGCTGTTCCTTAATAAATAATATTAAAAAAAGTTGTGTTTAGAGACACAGAAATAGTATTATAATCACGGACTATATTTTTGTCATTAACATTTTGTCTGTTACGCTATTCCTTGTAGACCTTGATTCCAAATATTTTTAAGACTCATGCTTTATTAGTTGATGGGTACAAAGTATATTTATCCTTAGAAGTATAAAACAGTGCCTGGTATGGCATCATGGGTTCACAACTGTATAGTGAATTTAAGTGTTGTCAGGAGAATCCTTTCTTGTATGTAACTCACAAAGTGGTAATGGGAAGTCACCTTACCTTGGTCTAATAGTCCAGATAAGTAATTTATGTTCAGTAACCCCTGAGGACTCTTCATGTTCCAATGTAATTATTTCAAAACACATCATAACACTTTGTTTCAGTAAGGCATATTTATTAAGAAGACACATTCACATGCTCAGATACAAAGTAAACTAATTTAATACATGCCACTCTCAGTGAACTATAAAGGAAAAAAAAACATGAAGAACAAAATTGTTTTCAGAGATTTTTGTATTTTGGAGCCATCACATGTCCATTTGCACATTAGAAAATTATTATCCTTGATATTTAAACCTTTTTATTAATCTGAATTTAAATCTTTTATATTTAATTTTGATAACAAGAAGTTCACAATATAAAATTTGCATTCAAGTCTGAATGTGAATTATCTACTTTTCCAAGCCTTGAGAACAGAAATGCAATTGAAGATTTGCATTCCCAGATGCTGCCTATAACAGATTCCTTTGAAGAAATAAAATGTTCTTAATTATCACATGATGATTAGTTTTCAAATAAAAATATTTAGGGCACATTTATTTTTGGAGAGTACTATAATTTTTAGTTAATACGATCAAAAAATCTTTATGTAAGTTGTGAACCACCAAGAATTTTAGTTTCCCAAAGAATGTGATTTCCTCATGTCTAAAAGTAAAATTCTACCAATTCTATATATTTTTATAATTACTTGTAGAAGTCTAATAAAATCACCTGAAATAGTAATAACGACAGCTACTGTTTATTAACTACTTTACTCTGTGCTAGGCACTGAGCTTAAGCACTTTATATACATTTTCCCACTTAATCTTTTCAATAACTTAAGTGAGTAGGTATATTAGTCCCATTGTATAAATAAAACTGAGGCTTACAGAATTTAAACAATAGCCAAATTCAAACAATCACTTTGTAAGTTGTGGAACCAGAAGTTTAAGGCAAGTCTTGTGTGATTCCAAAGACAGAGTACTCAATCATATTGTATGCCATCATTGAGCCCCCTGAACGGCTGTGTTGAAGATGAATGTTTAATAACTTTAATCCATGATACATTTGCAAAAGTATAGTTTGCACCATTAGAATAAGAAGCAAGATCAATTCAAGGGGAACAAAGAAGAATCCTGCTCATTTAAATATTTTTATTTATACATATCTTTTTCCCATCATTACTCTAGTAAGATTATAAATACACGAACACCAAAGTACATGCAACACACTCCACCAAAGAACAAAAATGCACAGTAGTACTGAGTAAAGAATCTAAATTATTGTTTACAAAGTGCTTTAAAAAAAGACTTTGCGAGACATTCAGACTGTATTTATTTTAACATTTTCTAATAATTACCAAGGAATGCATCATTTATAAATAATATTCAAAATCCTCTATTTTCTTCTATAGGCCAGGATGTAGTATTTCAGCTAATCAAATGAATAGTCATTCCATTATGTAATATTAAAGCCAAGTCACATAGCATCAAAATGAAACCGATGAGCCTCTTGTCGTTTTTCTCTATCATCTGCTTTCTGAAAAAGAATTTTAAATTAGTTTATAAATGATACGAAAATGTTAAGACGACTCATTTCTGAAATAGAAGTGATTAATTTCTTAAAAAACTCTCCCTTAGTAATTTGTAGATAACAGGTGTGATTTTTTTAAAAATATTATTTTTTAGTTGTAGATGGACACAATATTTTTATGTGGTGCTGAGGATCGAATTCAGTGCCTCATGCATGCGAGGCAAGTGCTCTACTACTGAGCTACAACCCCAGCCCCAATGGGTGTGATTTTATAATAATAATCTTATGAAATATTTTTGTAGTTTATAGTAGCTATTTTATAATTAATGATCTAATTGAATTTAAAAACCAATGAAACTGTTACTTAGCTTGTTTATTATTTATCTGAAAATACAAGTAAACACTAGATTCTATAAGGATAGAATAAACTATTCTATTTTTCTCTAATTCTCAACACTGCTATTAATAAATGAACTAAACTAATTACATTAAGATATATTAGTTTTTGTTTTTTTGGTTGACCTCCTGATTTAGCAGATATTTATTGGCCCTCTGTTCCCAGCAAGGTATTGTGCTCAGTATTTTGAAGAATTAAATGCCTTAGTTCTGTATTTTGTTTTCCAGGAACTTAAAGCCTCAGGAAAAAAGAAAGCAAAAAACATATTGTACTTCAGAATACTAAGTGAAAAATGTTACTTCTGAGAGATTACTTCTGGGTTTGAGTGGGGAAAGGGAAAGCTTTGAAAAGAGCATTTATGGACATGGGGCAGGAAGAGTAGTATAATGTGAGTGACCACGAGAAGTCTGGAAGGAAAATGGAATATATGAGGAGGGTAAGAAATAAGGTTGGAAAAGCTATATTGGAAATAATGTGAAAGCCAGGCTAAGGAATTTACACATTTTAGGGAGTGGATAGTCCACAGGTTTTTGAGCAAGATAGTGATATAATTTAGGCTAAACTTAATGAAGAACAATCAGGCAGCAGTTTGGTAAGTGGAAAAGGAAGAGAATGAAATTGGAGAGACCAGGAGGGGTTGAAATATAAGAAGGGGTTGAAATGAAGAAGTGGTAGTAGGAATGTAGAACAATAATAATTTTGTTTTTGGTTGTACTGGAGTATTTCACCATTGAGCTACATCCCCAGCACTTTTTATTTTTTATTTTAAGATAGGGCCTCACTCTGCTACCCAGGCTGGCCATCCTGGAGATCTTCCTGCCTCAGTCTTCTGAGTCACTGGGATTATAGGCACGTGCTACTGTGCCTGGTCTGATTAGATTCTTAGTGGAGACAGAATCAATAGGGCAATTGATTAAATCTTTTAAGTAAGAAAGAGGAGATATGAAACTTTAGAATACTGATTTTGAGGTGCTTGTAAGATGGGAAGAAACCTTTAGAGAGAGATGAGGGTTGGGAATACCTTGAGTTAATAACTGAAGCCATTATTAGATGAAATTGGCAGGCAAAGTGTAGAAAGAAGGCTTAGGGCAGATACTGTGGAAAGCTTCCACTGAGAGCAAGGGAGAAGGCAGCAGTAGGCATAGGTGAAAAGTTGGTCAAAGAAGTAGAACTACAATGCCACTAATGATAGTGTGTATACATGATCAAATACATATTTGTATTTAAAACTTCAGTTTTTGGTCACAACATTGTAATTGTTGTAAGCCCATAGTATTTATTCTATAATCAAATGTCCTGAAAAATTAATGCAATTAATTTCCTTTGTTTCAGAGGTTAAGAGATATGTTAATATTTTAGACTATGTTATAATAATTCTGGTCAAAGTACATAGGATGATCCTTGGTCTTACCTCAAGCTGCAATCTTAAAGTTAACTGAATATGTAACTTTATGTTACTGTTTTTGATATGTAGAGTGACTTTATTTTCAAATGACAAATCTATGAACATTTATTAGAACAATTATCATATTCTCTTTTTCATAAGTTAAAGAGCAGCTAAGATAAAACAGACAATAATTTTAGTTAGCAAAAATGACTGTGACTGACATGACAATCCAAAGAAAGTAGGTGTAACAACAAAATGTTTCTCTTTTGTGACACAAAGAAGTCCTTTTATTGGGGGCATTATCAGAATGAACCTACTAGTTATGTATTTAGTACTTTTTTGTTGTTTTTGAGGTGCTGGGGGTTGAGCCGATAGCCTCATACATGCCAGGTATGTAGTTTACTATTAAGCCACATACCCAGCTCTTTAATGGTGATTTTAAAGAGCAATCAATACATATAATAAACTAACCAAAGTTAATATTTCATTTAAATAAACAAACCTTTTCTTGCCAATGTAGAATGCCAATTATTGCCAAGATGAAAACACAGACACCAATGAGAGCTATAGCAGTAAGCAGAACAATATTACTTGGTGTAAGATATAGTTTGGCACTCCAGCTGTAGATAAAAACAGAAAAATTCAAATTACAAATGTTAATTTAATGATAAACTTAAACTGAGACCAAAAAGCAAGATAGCTTATTAATTGATGAAAGGAGCTATTCATTAAATCACTCATCCACCTATTCATTAACTGTAAGTAAAACAAAAGCAATTAAATTTAGATAGTGCTAAGAATATGACTCCTGCAGAGTTCATATTTTTGTTAGAAGCCAGGTAATTTTTTTTCTTTGTCAGGTGCTGGGGATTTGAACCCAGGGTGTCATGCATGCTAGGCAAGCACTTTATACCACTGAGCTACACCCCCAGCTACCTGAAGTAGAATTTTTTAAAAATAATAAAAATTTCACCTGTTTATTTTTTAAGTACAGCTTACTAGAACATTTAAAATTACACTGTGGCTCACATTGTATTTCTGTTGGACACAGCTGGTCTATAGGGCCATAGCTGGTCTATTCTTGCTATAAAGTAGAATTTTTGATGAGATATTGTGATGGTTTTCTTTTTCCAAGTTTGACCCTCTAAAAATTGGTATTATTTTTTGTGGTATCAGGGATTGAACCCAGGGGCGCACTACCACTGAGCTACATCCCAGCTTTATGTATTTATTTAATTTACTTTAGAGATAGTCATGCAAAGTTAAGAAGACTGGACTTGAACTTGTTGTGGTCTTCCTGCCTCATCCTATGGAGTAGCTGGGATTATAGGCATGTGCCATTGCACCCAGCTAAGAAGTATTATAAACTTATTAAGGGTACTTGAGATACCCTTTTTCATCTTTTTGTGAAATGTGAAAAAGACATCTTTTTCACATTTTGACTGATCTACTAAATTTGAAACCTTGAACTCCTAAGGATATGTAGTCATGACTTCAATGAACTTTCTGTATCATCTTATTTTTTTGACCCTTGCCCACATATGTACGACCAACTGAAAGAAATTTATGTTTGAGTGGGTATGTACATAGTTGGTGTGTGCAGGACTCGCCCCATTTCTGTTTGTTGGTTCATTACTATAATGACTTTTATATTGAGAATTTTTACAGAATCACCTTTAGTCCCTCAATGTTAATGTCAACATACAGATTAAAGGTCAACAACATAAACAAAACTAGTTCTTTTTGCCTGAAATGGTACATATAACACAACACTTGCAAATCCCCAAAAGCCTAAAGCCAATATCTTTAGCACACAACAGGGGATTATATACATAAAACATTTTGTTCTCCATGGAAACAAAAATGGGTATATTTTCATTTAAAAAGTTTAATAAAGGTAAGATCATTATGGTGAATAGCAAGTGGGTATTGATATATTTTGGGCTAATTAAAATTTATTGATCCAGAAGTTAGCCTCTAGTCAATAAATCTAAAAATATACCTCCAACTAAAATCAATTTGATTTTTATTATGTACATAAATTTGAAAACATTTCTTCAGAAAAGAGCAAGAGAAATATAAAAAATGTAGAGATTATGGAGAAAACAATGGCAGAGTTCTAGAAATTGAGAAGACTAAATATTATTAATTAGTTGAGGTACTCTGTGTAGCTTACTCATATTTAAAAAAACAGTTCTTTCATGAGATTTTTTGGGTTCTACTTTTTAAATATGTTTTTGAACAGTCAGTAATATAAGCATTTTTGTTAAAAACAACAACAACAAAGGATACAAAGCATATCCTCAAGACAGTTGCTTGTACCAGTTTCTTGCATACTCTTTCAGAGATATACATACATGAACATAGATATCTTTTAGATCACAGTGGTTGTTGATTATACATATGTTTTTGTATTCTTTTATTTCCTTATGATTCCATGGCAGTAAATATAAAGGAGTCATGATATTGTACTGTCTAGAAGTACTATACTTTATATTGTTTCCTACTCATCGTCCAGATTTTCTAGTTTTGTTATAAATTTCATGTATAGAAAACTAATACAAACGTACAATACAGGCTCATTTAAAAACATGAATCAGGCCCAGGTGTGGTAGTGCATGCCTGCAGTTGAAACTAAATGATTGAGACAGGAAGGTAACTTGGATCCTGGAGTTCAAGACCAGCCTGGGCAACTCTGTCTCAAAACAAAACAAATTTGAACTGCGTTTCTAGTGAAACTGTTTCTATTGATGTTGAAGCATAATGCTGTAATAAAGTTTGTTTTCTCAAGAAGTTTGGTTCTAAAGGCCATAAATCTAGCATAAAATATATGTATAGATGTGCTGGTAAACTGGTTCTCTGGCAGGGTAGGGGGGAGATAGAACTGATTTATGGCATTTGCCAGTTTTCAGAGAGTAAATTTTCCCACCATAACTTATACACAGTTAGTTGTCATGAGCTGGTTTAGCACACCACAATCATATATCCTATCCAAAAATTCAATAAAGAACAGGGTTGAGAGTGTAGCTGAGTGGTAGAGTATATGCTTGGCATGCACAAGGACCTGGGTTCAATCTCCAGTCCAGGGGTTGGAGTGGAAGTTGGAGGAAGACAAAAAAGCCTATATTTTGAGAATAAATGTAATAAGCAGGACCTCACTGGTTACATAGTCACAAGTAAATGGTAATGCCATTTCTCTTTGTCATTTTCAGATATTGATATCAGACTGGCATATTTTTCCCAACAAAATTTAAATGTTAGTGAGTAACTTCATCACCTACTTTAGAAAGAATAGAATCAATGTAATTTAAAAAAATGAACAAAGATAGATTAAAGATTTAAAGTTAAGTGCTATCTCATGAAAGGAATGTATGCTGATAGTAAGAATAAAAACACCATTTACCTACTATGTGCTTGGCACCATGTTAACTATTTTGCGTCTTTATCTTCATAAGGTAGGTGTTCTATCTCCCATTCTACAGATGCAAAATTTGAGCCATAGAGAGGACAAAACATTAGCTCCCAGTCTCACAGTAGTCATCAGTAGAGCTGAGTTTTTCTAGTCTAGGTCTGTTTGGCTCTAAAATATATGTGCCTGATTTGGTATGTATACTACTTCTCAAAGAATTTAATTAAAAGATGAGTACTTATTAAAAAATGCACCATCCTGAGGCTGAAAAGTCATAGTTCAGCGGGTAGAGTATTTGCCTAACAGGTCTGATACCTGGCACTAGAAACAAAACAAAAACAACTTAACACCCTGAAATTTTAGAATTTATGACTAGTAAACCAAAGAGTAATTTATTTAAGCAGAATATATATATATATGTAAACCTCTAATTAACCTGCTATTTTAATAACAGGATTGAATTTGTTCTTCATGAAAAATGTCAGAGACCTTTTGTTTTAGGTATGCTTGGTCATTTACAATTTGCTGTAAGCAAATTAAGTGATGAGCATTCATAGGAACACAGCAGGAAAGTGTGTGTATGTGTGTGTGTTTGTGTATAGTACCAGGGATCAAACCTAGGGCCTTGAGCATGCTACATCCCCAGCCCTTAAGAGTTACATATCTTTAAAGACATTCCTGTATCTATGATACAGAGTTGACAGTACCTTCACTCAATTCAGTTCAAGCAAGAACATTACCTTCTAGGGACATTGTGAGGGTATGGAATGACAATTAGCTGGGAGTTTGGAATGATTGCAGTCCACTCTTGTTTTCGTTCAGACTGAAAAAAAAGAATTTAAGAACACTCAATACCTAGGGTATATAAGAAACACAATTATTATTCTAAGTAAACAAGGAAAAATTTCAAGTACTGTGAGATGACGAAATCCCAGGTATGAGTTACACTAAATTTGCATATATTAGGCTTCTGTGTCATCTGTTTGAAAAATTTTATTTTTTTTATATTTGTATCTTATGAATCCATTCAGCAAATATTTATTGGGCAAAAATATTTAGCAGGTGCTGTTTAAGTGGTATGTACAAAGACACAGTAAGATGATACTGACAAAATGAGTAAAATACTATTTACTTACATAAGTAAAATATTACTATTATATATTGTATTTTTATGTATTTTATATATATGTGTTATGATAGTATATTATGCTTATGTCAGGAAAATATTTACATGGTAGGTAGTGAAAACTGTTAAGAAAAAGCAGGAAAGAATAGGAAGTCATAAAATCTATGGGGGATGAAATGGAAAAACTACACAATATCTTCAAATCATGATGTGTTATTTAGTAAGATAAGCTTAGATAGGTCACCACCAGTTTTTCTTATTCTTTTGAAGGAAAATCAATATTCAAATTATTTGAATACAAATTGGACTCAAATTATTGAATTGAAATGTTTAAACAGTGAATATTTAAGGTCAGAATTGTAAACGACTAAAGTTTTACTTACTGTCTCTCCAGAAGGACGAGGAATACCAACATAAAGATGGTCAAGAAAATTTGCACTTCGACCTAAACCAAGTACGTTGTATGGTAGTTGGAGAGCTAAATGTGCTGATTGGCTGAGTTGTCCAGCTAGATTTTTAAAAACAATGCAAAACAAAAAACATCTTTGGAAACATTCCCATCAAATATTAAAATGAGAAAATGTTAAGCATTCAGGTAATAAAACTTAATGCTTTAAGTATAAAAATGGGAAATTAATATCCAGTTCATTAACATTAATGATTTACAGTTTACAGAAAACAGACTTGATTCTAATTTACAAATTTGATTCGCACAACATATATATCACCCATTTAAAGTATACACTTGAGCAGTTTGGAGTATATTCAGTTTAGCCATTACCACAATATAATTTTAGCACATTTCCACTACTTGAAAAATAAACTCCATACCCATTAGGGGTATTCTTTCAACTCCCATACTTCCACTGAAGGAAATCTCTAATCTGTTTTCTGTCTCTCTAGATTTGCATATTCTGAAGACTTCATATATAAATGCAACCAAACAATATATGGTCTATTGTTACTGACTTCTTTCATTTTGGTTCGTGCATGCTATAGCATGTTTCAATAATTAATTGCCAAATAATGTTCTACTATATGCTGGTATACTATATTTTGTTTCATTCATTACTTAATGGATATTTGGGTGGTATCCTCTTTTTTACTACCATGAAAAATACTGCTGTGGACATTAGTATACAATTTTTGGAATCTACTTACATTTTCCTGTCTTTTAATTACATACCTAAGAGTGTTTAATATCTTTAAGACCTACACACTATTTTCCAAAGTAGCTGTACTACAGTTTGATAAGAGAAATAACTTTTAATATTCTATAGTACAGCAGGATAATTATGGTTGACAATTGTATATTTCAAAATGGCAGAGAGGATTCTGACTGTTCCCAACACAAAGAAATAATAAATATTTTGGGGTGATGGCTATGCCAACTGCTCTGATCTGATCATTACATATTATATATATGTACTGAAATGTCAAACTGTATTCCATGAACATATACACAATTATGTCAATTAAAATATATATACACTTATAAAATAATAAAGTAGTTGCACTTTTACATATTCCTGCCAGCCATGTATGAAGGTTTCAATTCTACATCCTTGATAACACTTTCTGTTGTATTTTTTTGATTATAGCCATTTTTGAGGTTGTAAAGTGGCATCTCACTGAGGTTTTTATATGCATTTCCCTTGTGACTAATGATGCTGCGCTTCTTTTCATGTGCTTATTTGTTATTTGTTTATCTCCATTTATATTTCTGTAAGGTTTGTAATGGCTTCCTCTTTCATTCTGGATTTTAGTTAATTCGAATCTTCTCTTTTTCCTGAAAACTTCAGACCAACATCCCTGATGAACACAGATGTAGAAATCCTTAATAAAATATTGGCAAATTGCATATAAAAACATCAAAAAGATGATCAATTGGGGTTCATACCAAGGATGTTAAGTTGGTTCAACATACGGAAATCAATAAACATAATTCATCACTTAATAGACTTAAAGACAAGAATCACATGATTATCTCAATAGAGGCAGAAAAAGCATTTGACAAAATACAGCATCCATTCATGTTCAAAACACTAGAAAAACTAGAGATAGTAGGAACACCATTATCATAAAAGATATATATGTTAAACCCACGACCAACATCAATCTGAATGGAGAAAAATTGAAAGCATTCCCTTAAAAAACTGGAACAAGACAAGGATGTCCTCTTTCCCCTCTTCTATTCAACATAGTCCTTGAAACTCTAGCCAGAGCAATTAGAAGAAAGAAGTTAAAAGGATATGAATAGGAAAAGAAGAACTCAAATTATTCCTATTTGCTGAAGACATGATTCTATATTTAGAAGACCCAAAATACTCCATCAGAAAGCTTCTAGAGCTCATACATGAATTCAGCAACGTAGCAGACTATAAAAGTAACACCCATAAGTCAATTGCTTTCCTATACATCAATGACGAATCAACAGAAAGAGAATTAGGAAAACTGTGCCATTCACAAAAGCCTCAAAAAATAACAACAACAACAACAACAACAAAAACCCTGGGAATCAATCTAACAAAAGAGGTGAAAGACCTCTACAATGAAAAATACATAACACTGAAGAAAGAAATTGAAGAAGACCTTAGAAGATGGAAAGATCTTTCATGTTCTTGGATAGGCATAATAAATATTGTGAAATGGCTATACTACCAAAAGCGCTATACAGATTTAATGGAATCCCTATTAAAATTCCAATGATATTCTTCATAGAAACAGAAAAAGCAGTCATGAAATTCATTTGGAAAAATGATGTCCAGAATAGCCAAAGCAATCCTCAGCAAGAAAAGTGAGGCAAAAATCATCACAATACCAGACCTTAAATTATACTACAGAGCTATAGTAACAAAAACAGCATATTGGCACCAAAACAGACATGGATACCAATGATACAGAACAGAAAAGACAAACCGACATGTATACAATTATCTCATACTAGACAAAGGCTCCATAAACAAACATTGGAGAAGAGATAGCCTCTTCAACAAACTATGCTGGGAAAACTGGAAATCTGTATGTAGCAAAATGAAATTAAACCTAACCTCTCTCTCACCCTGCACAAAAATCAACTCAAAGTAGATGAAGGACCTAGGCATTTGACCAGAGACCCTGTGTCTACCAGAAGAAAAAGTAGGCACAAATCTCCATCACGTTGGCTTATGAACTGACTTCCTCAATAAGACTCCTAAAGTGCAAGAAGTAAAATCAAGAGTCTATAAATGGGGGTCCATCTACAACTAAAATTATTTAAAAAAGAGAATAAATGGGATGGTATCAAACTAAAAAGCTTGTTCATAGCAAAGGAGAGACAATCATGAACGTGAAGAGAGAGCCTACAGAATGGTAGAAACTCTTTGCCACCTGCATCTCAGAGCATTAATCTCTAGGATATATAAAGAACTCAAAAAACTTAACACCAAAAACAAAACAAAAACAAACAACCCAGTCAATAAATGGGCTAATGCACTGAACAGACACTTTGCAGAAGAAGAAATATGGATGGTCAATAAATAGAAAAAATGTTCAATATCTTTAGCAATGAGAGAAATGCAAATTAAAATTGCACAGATTTCAACTCACTCCAGTCAGAATGGCAATTATCAAGAATACAAGTAACAATAAGTGTTGGCGAGGGTGTGGGAAAAAGGTACACTCATACATTGCTGGTGGGACTGTAAATTAGTGCAACTACTCTGGAAAGCGAAAACTTGGAATGGAACCACTATTTGACCCAATTATCCCACTCCCTGGCATATATATAAAGGACTTAAAATGAGCATACTACAGTGATGTAGACACATCAATGTTTATAGTAGCTCAATTCACAATATCTACACTATGGAACCAGCCTAGGTGCCCTTCAACAGATGAATGGATAAAGAAAGTGTGGTATATATACACAGTGGAACATTACTTAGCCATAAAGAAAAATGAAATTATGGTGTTTACCAGTAAATGAATGAAACTGGAGACTATCATGCTAGGTGAAATAAGCCAATTCCCAAAAAACAAAGCCTAAATGTTCTCTCTGATATGTGGATGCTAACACACAATAACGAGCTGGGGTGGAGAATAGAAGTTCACTGGATTAAGCAAACATGAATGAAGGGAAGGGAGGGAGGGAGGATGGAAATAGAAAAGACAGTAGAATGAATTGGACATAACTTTCCTATGCTCATATATGAATACACAACTAGTGTTACTCCACATCATGTACAACCACAAGAATGGAAAGTTATACTCCATGTATGTATAGTACGTCAAAATACATTTTACTGTCATATATAACTAAAAAGAGAACAACAAAAAAAGAATCTTTGCCCTTATTGTTCTATTTAAAGGTTTGTCAATTTTGTTGGTATTAAAAGAAATAGTGTTTGGTTTACTTTCTGTCTATGTATTCTTTATTCATTTTTTTCCTGTCATCATTTGCCGTCTTCTGCTTGCTTTGAGTTTAGTTTGCTTTACTTTTCATAGTTTCTGAAAGTGGAAGATTAGGCTACTTATCGGGGATTGTTCTGATTTTCAACAAGGGTATCTCCAGCAGTAAATTTCCCTATATGAACAGTTTTAGCTGCATTCCATTGATTTTGGTACAATGTGTGTGTTTGTGTGTTTGACTTTCTCCTCAAAGTGTTTTCTAATGTCTTACTATTTTTTCTTTGCCTCATTGTTTATTTTGGAGTGTGTTGTTTAATTTCCACACATTTATGGATTTCCAGTGTTGTTCTGTTATTTGTAATGTCATTCCATTATGGTTAAAGAACATATAGGGATGATTTCAATCCTTTTAAATATATTTACTGAGGTTTGTTTTATGACATAGGATATGCATGGTCTATCTTAGAGAGTATTCAGTGTGCACTTGAAGAAAAAGTACATTCTGCCATTGTTGGTTAAAGTGTTCTATACATGTCTGTTAGTTTAGTTGATTTATAATGTTCAAATTTTTTCTCACTGATCTTCTTAGTTGTTTGATCAATTCTGAAAGTGAGGTATTAAAGTTTTCATTATTTATAGTTGAATTATTGATTTCTCTTTTTAATTCTTCATATATTTTGGGGCTCTTTTAGCTGCATCCATATTTAGAGTTGTTATATCTATTTCAGGTCTCTTTCATTAATAAAATGTCTTTGTCTTTAGTAACAATTTTTGTCTTAATGTTTAGCATATACTGTAGGCAGTATATTTCCTTTACTTATTTTGCCAGTTTCTGTGTTTTAATAGCAGTGTTTATTTCATTTACATTCAATGTAATTACTGGCAAGGCTGTATTTATGCCTACTATTTGCTATTTGTTTTCTATATCTGATGTTTATAAAATTTATTTCTGTATTTCTGCTTTTTTTGTTAAGTGTTTTCTACATAACATTTAAATTCCTTCGGTATTTCTTTTACTATATATTTTTAGAGTTACTGTCTTAATGGTTGCCCTGGGGATTTCAATTAACATCTTACCTTAAAAAAAAAAAATCTAGTTCAGGTTAATACCACTTTAGTTCAAAGTGCATCTAAAAACTTTCCTCCAATGCAGCTGCATTCCCTTCCCTTCTTTTGTGATGTTATTGTTATATAAATAAAATTTTATACATATCAGCCCAATCAATACAAGTTTTCTCTTTTAAGAGAGTTTAGTATTATTTTCACTTGATAATATTTCGTGAGTACACACTAATCATTAAAATTATTTAAAAGCAGATAAGCAGAGAGGATTATTGAAACATCAAAAATTCTATTTAATTGAAAGAAAACCAAAGGCAATGCAATGTAAAACATATACTATTATGTATTTTAACAGCTATTTTTCTAAATGATATCTATGTAGATACATTTTTTCTATATAATGTCCTCTTACCATTTAAAAACTAACCCTTTAATGTTAGATATTAAGAAATTTTCCTCAACTTTCAGTACTTTAGTACTTTCAGTACATCTCTGTATTATCAATTAACTGTTTGCACCCAGATGATTTTGTTACATTCCTAGCTAATGAATGCTGGATCAAGGAATAGAAAGTTTAAAACTTAGTTTCAAATATGGAAAACCTGTTTTCTAAGAAGAGGTTGTACCATTTTACATTTCCATTAGTTTTCAATAAAACACCCATTTCCATCTAATTTTTCTTTAAAGTTAAATTCACATAACATACAATTAACCATTTTAAAGAATAAAATTAAGTCATCTTAAGTATTTTCTAAATGTTTTGCAACCTCCAGTTCTCTGCTGTTTCTAGTTTTCATCATCTCATAAACATACTTTATACCCATTGAGAAATCACTTCTCAATACCCCATCATCCACAATATCCAAGCTCTCAATCCCTATGGATTTGTCCATTCTAGACACATCATATAAAAAGAATCATATAAAAATTGACCATTTGTACTTGGCTTCTTTCACTTAGCATGATGTTTTCAAGGGTCAAATGAGTTGTAGCAAGTATCAGTACTTCATTTCTTTTTATGGCTGAATGATATTATATTTTGTGAATATATGTTGTTATCCATTCTACTAATGATGAAAATTTGAGTTGTTTTTGCCCTTTGGCTGTTACTTTTTTTTTGGTACTAGGGATTGAACTCAGGGGCACTCAACCACTGAGCTACATCCCCAGCCCTATTTTGTGTTTTATGTAGAGACAGGGTCTCACTGAATTGCTTAGCACCTCACTGTTGCTGAGGCTGGCTTTGAACTCGCGATTCTCCTGTCTCAGCCTCCCAAAGTGCTGGGATTATAGGCGTGAGCCACCGCACCTGGCTCTTTTGGCTGTTATTGATGCTGTAGTGAACACAGATGTACAAATATTTCTTTGAGACCCTGCTTTCAATTCTTTTGATTATATACTCAGAATTGTAATTGCTGATCATACGGTAACTCTAGGTTTAACTTTTTGAGGAATTGCCTCATAGTATCTGCACCTTTTTACCTTCCTACCAGCAATATAGGAGGGTTTCTACTCTTCACATCATTGCTGACACTTTTTAAATCTTTTTTATTAAAGCTATCCTATGGTTGTAAAGTGTTAACTCATTTGTAGTTTTGATTTATATTTCATGATCTATGATGTAGGATAGCTTTGAGTTTTTGGGCTCTTTGGAGAAATATCTAGTCCATTTTTAAATTGAGCTGTTGGTATTTTTCTTGTTGCAAATGTTCTGGATACAATAGCAGTTATCAGTGGTGAGATTTCTAAATGTTTTTTCCCCACATTCCACAGGTCTGCTTTTTCATTTTCTTGAAAATGTTCTTCAATGCCCAGAAAGTTTAAATGTTTAGAAAATTCAATCTACTTTTTAAAAAAGTTTTGTTACTAATGCTTTTAGTTTCAAATCTAAGAATCTATTGCCAAATCTGCTGAAATGTAAATTTACTTCTGTTATTTTTCTAAGACTTGTATAATTTTAGGTCTTACATTTATGTCACTGACCCATTTTATTTTATTTTTTTAAAATGTGGAGTACAACTTCATTCTTTTGCACGTCTGTATAGAGATATCCTGGCACAGTTTGTTTAAGAGGCTATTTCCCCATTGAAGAGTCTTGGCATCTTTGTCAAAAGTTGGCCATAGATGTTTGAATTTATTTCTGGCTTCTAAATTCTACTTGATTTATATGTCTGTCTTTATTCTAGTACTACACTGTTGATTTCCTGTAGGAGGTTTTGAGCTTGGGAAGTGTAAGACCCTCCTTGCTAAAAGAATGTAGGACCAAATTGACTTAAATCAGTCCTTATCATTTCTTCCAATTTGTAACTCCAATGTAGATTTCCAATCTCTGAACTCTAGACGCATATCCAACTGCATACTTAGCATCATTATTTCCGTGTCTAAGACATACTACAGTAATAATGAATTCAAAACAGTAAATAATGAATTCAAAACAGAATCCATAATTTTACCCTCATCTCTGTTCCATCTCAGTTTTAGCAACACCACGTTTACTTTGATCAGGCCAGCAACTCTAGTTATAGTACTCTCTTTTTCTCATACTCTATATTCAGTCTTCCAAAGAATCAAATATATAATCAGAATAAAAAAATCTATCCATAATCCAAGCACTTATTTCTGCTTCTACTGCTGTCCTCTTGGTCCAAACCACCATTATCTCTTGCCTGAATTACTTTAATGTACTTCTATTTGGCTTCCCTACTCTGTTATTTCTTTTATAGTGTACTGTTTTGCTCACAATAAAAGCTTGTCCTGTGTCCTACCTAGTTTACTACACTCCTTACCCCATATTTGTGACTTCATCTTTCTACAGTTTAACTGCTCTCTTTCAGACCTTCCAATACACTATTCTTTTGACCATGGAGATTCTAGGAATGCTTATAGATAAGGAGCTTGTGTCCTGGTTGTCTCCTTTGTCTGGAATGTTCTTCTAAAGATATTGCTTGTCTAACTCCTTCACCTCTTTCAAATCCTTGTTTAAATGACACTTTCTCAGGCACAATATGACATAAAATTGATGTGAATGCCTTCTGGTGGTAATCACTATTCCTCTTAATTGGCTTTCCCTGCTGCCCCCCGACTTGTCACTTCCTCACAATTATATAATATTAAATAATTTACTCATTGCTCATATTTCCCTACTAGGATTTCATTTCCATGAGAGCTGAGATTTTGGTCTGCTCTATTCATCTTTATATTCTATATATTCACCTTTATATTTAAGACCAAAATGGGCTCAGCCCTGGCCCTGGCACATATTAGCTGCTCAATACATATTTGTTGAAAGAATGTATATGTGAAAAAAAAATTAATCCTCCAAATGTATCAGACCTGAGACTTATAACATTTTCCAGTTGAAATATGGTACTGGACAACAGAAAAATACTGTATCAATTTGTACCACATAAATACAAATACATAGTTTACCTAAAGGTAAAGCATCAGTGATAAATAAAAATTTTGAATAATTTATAATGAATACATAAAAAAGACTTGCAGTATCAGACACCCCAACCACCAGATTCAAATGCTTGTATTCTTCTGTCTGTGACTATATCATAGTCTGACTTTCCAAAATAGTTCAAGTACACAAAATGCAATTAAAAAATGTTTTTAAGGTTGATTCATGCTTATTTTCTGGGAGAACACTATACTGATATGCAGTTTTGACTGGTTAATGTCATTCTAAAGCAGGTTGTGTTGTAATATATAATCCTGAATTAATAAGGCTATATAGGAGAAAAATTACATTGTAATAATTCTAATACTGTATTTTAAAGTAAGCTATTGAACCCAACTTTACAGTCTATGAATACTAGACAGGACACCCTATCACAACTCTAGCTCTGACATCTATGTGTCAAAAATAAAACTTAATAATATTAATATGCTGACCTAAGAGGCAGGAAAAACAGGGAAAATATATTAGCCAAAAAAAGTCACTATTTTATGTGAACAAACATGCATTTCTAAGTCAAAAGAACATGGAATTCTTTTTCCTTGCAAGATTTTAAACCACAAGGAATTTTTACATTAACAGCATTATTTGTAACTCCCTCTGGCACTGACCTAGCTTAAGCATCTCTATAAAAATGAGATGAAAGGACACATGCAAATAACCAATTTTTTGTTTAACTTAGGAAGAAAAAATTGTTCCAAAAAGTATCAGTTAATCTCCAGTTGACAGTTCTCAAACAATACTATATTGCCATTGATTAAAATGGAGACAAAGAACACCAAAACATGACAAAATATGAAAATTTAAAAAATACATTTTGTAAGCAATAATAAAGGAATTAACAGGCATTAAAATACTTTATGTGTGCCCAAAACTGTAACATACCTTCTTCTGTATTACTTTAATATTTCTTAGCCATAATTGTGTGAGGGTAAGTACTATTACCTCTTTATATTCAGGAAATTGAGAGTTAAGAAATTTGATTGGAAAAAAAAAAACACAGCTACTAAGTGGTAGAACTGAGATTTAATTTGAGCAGCCCAATTCCAAATTCCACACCCTTTATTATCACCTAAGATCCTGTCTACAGTTGAAAAAGAAGTGTGACATTTGGCTACTGCACTGTAAAAAGGACTTATGACATAAAATAACCTTTTCCAATGTTAGTTGTTCCTTTCTTTTACTATTTGCCTCTCTATGATATGCATGGGGTCCTTGCCTGTAATTTGGGAATCTATAACATTTTATACCCAGTCAAGGATTCCAGTTAACATGACATTTGTTGGTTTTTATAAATCTAGGCTATCAGCTACACTTAATGTTTTGTGGTGTTTGAGCTTGTTGAGCATGCCTTAGGCTTTGTGATGTTCCCATTCTATACCCAAAGCCTGGGCTTATTTAGCTGTCCTTCTTGTGGATCTTCATGGAAAGGCACCAGTTCACTAAGGTAGAGTTTAACCCAATTATATTCCTGCTGGATAAGATTATGAAAAAGTTGGTGTTCTGGACTCTACACTAGAATAGGTTCAGGTCCTCTGGCTCATTTCACATGGTTAAGAGTTATATTTGGCAGAGTGAAGATTTCAGGATATTCTCACTGCTTATATGGTGGAAGGAGGGATGCTAAGAAAAATAACACATTTTGGTTTATACATATGAATACCGAATTACATTTTCCTATAAGAAAATGGTAGGTAGGGGATAATGGTTTCCTGTAAGGAGAATTTGTAATTTTGAGAATGGTAAGTTGGATATGTAACATGAATGGTAGAAGTTAATAAATATGAAATTCAGACTTTGAAAGAAAAATACTTTTCAGAGAGAGCTTTAATATTTCATATATTTCACTACACAGTGACTCTAACATACAAATGATTTGGCTAGAAGCATTTCCTCCTCTTACTAATGAGCATGTGCTCCTTTTTGTTTTATTTGTTGTTTTTAGATAAACATGAAAGTAGGGTGTATTTTGACATATTATACATACATGGGGTATAATCTATTACAATTTTGGTCCCATTCATATGATCTACCCAAATTGTACCTTTTCTTTCGTGGCCTGCTGGTAATTTTCTAGCTGCCTAAGAGAATCATGCTTTTGTTATACTGTCATATCTGCCTTGAGTTTTTCAAGTGTTAGTGATAAAAGTTCTCTTAATCAGTGTGCTCTTTATTTATTAAAAGGTGACTGACTTATGATTCTTTTGAGTGAGCAGGGTAAAGGGATGGAGAAAGAGACAGTGTTCTAGATACTGATATATTTGTGTCTTATACCAAAGTTATTCACAGTAGTTATGATTCTATTAAAATCAAGAGTTCAAGGCTTTTTTGATAAATGATGAAATTAAAAATTAAAAAAATTTTCTTTGCTGGTATTGTTTTAATTGATAAAGGATAAGTTCCTGAGAGATCTGTTAAAATCTTAGCTATAACAATTATCATGTTCTGTTGTTCATAAATGCAAATCTGGAGTAATACTTTGTGTTACTTAATGTGATAAAGCTCATTGTAAATGTACATCAAAGTAGATATTCTAGCTGCCCCCCTCCAAAAAAAAGGTCTGGCAAATATATTGATGTTTATGGTCTACTCTGATAATATAGTTCTTTCCCTTATATTTTAAAATAATTTTAAAAAGTATTACAAATTTCAAACTTATAGAAATGAATCTATATATTAAATGCTGCATGTATATACTTTAATTCTACTGGAATCAATTTAAAAATCTAAGGTGATTTTAGTGACTTCTTTTCAAAAAGATCTGATCTGAGACCTCAAAGCCCTGCATATTCTGGACAGCACAGATTATCACAGTTGTTATCCTAGGAAAATTTCCAATAATGTGCCAGTGACCGCTTTTTTGGGGGAGGAGAGGCGGTACCAGGGATTGAACTCAGGAGCACTCAACTACTGAGTCACATTCCCAGCCCTTTTTCGTATTTTATTTAGAGACAGGGTCTAACTGAGTTGTTTAGAGCCTTGCCATTACTGAGGCTGGCTTTGAACTCAGGATCCTCCTGCCTCAGCCTCCCTAGCCACTGGGATTACTTTTCTAATTAAGAAAATTATCCAACGTGATGAAGATTTGGACCTACTTTCTTCTCAATTAGGCACAGGGTCTCTGGTCTAATTCCTAGGTCTTTGATCCACTTTGAGTTGAGTTTTGTGCATGGTGAGAGATAGGGGTTTAGTTTCATTTTACTGCATATGGATTTCCAGTTTTCCCAGCACCATTTGTTGAAAAGGCTATCTTTTCTCCAATGTATGTTTTTGGCATCTTCATCACATTGGATTAGGCCCCAAATTCCTTAACAAGACTCCAAAAGCACAAGAA
>PVHX01016855.1:0-41889 GCA_004024805.1 Geosciurus inauris
ACCATGTAAACTCTTTAGGGTTGTGTTGACTCTAAAGTAAGATAGGTGGAAAGTCATTGAAGGATTTTAAGCAGAATGTGCATGCAAAAAATTAGACTTGGCTTGAGGAGTGCAGAATGGATTGAAGGACAACCAGAATGGATAAAGAAGGCCAGTTAGGAGGCTCAAGCAACAGTCCAAGTTGGAAAATGAAGTAACCTGGACAAGGGCTATGTAAACCGAGATGGATAAAAGTAGATTGGAAAGATATTTAGTAGGTAGATTTATAAACCTTGCTAATGATTTGAATGTAAGTTCTAAGGAAGAGGGAATTATCAAAGATAATTTTAGGGTTTCTTTCTTGGGGAATTGGGTAGACGTGATTTAACAGGATTTGGTTTACAGGGAAGATATAGTACATGTTGGTGGATTCTATTTTTTCCTCTTCTGCAGAGAAATTTGGTTTCACTCTCTGTGTTGGGCTCAATTCCACTGGAGCAGACCCTAAAACAAGAATTTGAAAGAAAGTCATTGTTTTAGGGTAGTGAGTGTGGAAAATAAGAAAGGAATAGGGAAAGTAAGAAAGGAAAGGAGAAAAATCTAATACCTGTTGATGAATAGGTTACCCTAAAGAAGCACTGGTGCTCAGCCTAATGAAGACCTCTAGGGGATGAAGTGGAACATGCTTTTGAATGGTGTTAGCTGGGGGTGATGGATATGGAATACTTATCTGCAAAATCATTCCCACTATTGGTTGAAGGAGTCTTTCAAGTGCATTAACCTGTGGAACTTCTGTCTTCTGGACTTTCCCCAATGATGCTTTGGAAACCATAGAAAGATCTCTGGCTTTCTCAATAAAACATCAGAGCACATTGGAAAAGTGAATTCTGAAGGGATACTGGCAGATCACAGATAGCACGTGTTACCCTCTAATTTTCTCCTTCAATAATTTTAATTTAACAATTTCTCTGAGTTTACTCATTCTATCTTGATAATACTGTCCTTTTCAATTCCTGCTCTATGTCTCAATTTTTCTTTCATTGCCACACTTCAATTAAATGATTGATCCACAAATTCTTTGACTTTCAAATCAAAATGTTTCTTTCTATATCACTTCACACACATAACTTCATATCTTTATTCTAATGAGACAAATATATTGTGAAATCACCCATGATTTTATGCCAATTGTGATGAAAAGCTAAGAAGGTAAACTCATAACCAGATATGCACCCCAGAGGTCTACAGGAATAGCACTATGCACAATATTGACTTAAAATGCACAAACTTAGCTGTCAGTGCTTTGATCTTAGACTGGAAAGAGAAAGCAAGAAGTTGAATGCCTTAGAGGTCTAAACTTAAAATTACTCCTTATTTTTATCAGTGACTCCTGCGATGAAATAGAGAACATGCTTTAAAATATTTGCTGGTATCTGTAGGTTGGCAGCAACTACCAGCAGTATATCAGATATAACACAGGGCATAGACTAAATTCTACATAAATATTTGATGATTGATGGATGGAAATCTCATACAATTTTTGAAGACATTCTTTACAGATCTTAAGCCAAACCCTTCCACTTTCTTTCTTTCTTTTTTTTTTTTTTTTTTTTTTGGTACTAAGGATTGAATTCAGGGGTATTCGACCACTGAGCCACATCCTCAGCCCTATTTTGTGTTTTTATATGTAGAGACAGGGTCTCACTGAGTTGCTTAGCACCTCGCCATTGCTGTGGCTGCCTTTGAACTCATGATTCTCCTGTCTCAGCCTCCCAAAGTGCTGGGATTACAGGCTTGAGCCACTGTGCCCGGCTTTCCACTTTCTTGGGCTCCCATTCTCACTCCTCTTTTGAACATGACCTGGCATCTACATTTATGAAGTTCAAGGACATCTGAATTGGGCTCTCTCCATTTTCACTCTGTCCGCCAGAGAAATTTCCATAATAATCCATGATTCTTTCTTTCTAAGCCCTACTCTCCTTCTCCCTCCATCAGCTCTGTTCTACCCTTCTCCTTCATGTCAAGCTTTTCTTCACCCTAGTTCCCAAGTTTCCCAAGGAGAAACATTCCTCTGATTTTCATTGTGCAGGTTTCTTTTTTTTAAAAATTTTTCAGTTGTTGATTGACCCTTATTTGATCATTTATTTATTCATTTATTTATGTGCAGCGCTGAGGATCAAACCCAGTACCTCCCGCATGGGAGGCAAGCGCTCTACCGCTGAGCCACAATCCTAGCCCACTGTGCAGATTTCTTGATCCTTTAAGGACATCTCTGGAGAATAATAACCTCTACCTACACCTTATAGCCCATAGTGTAGCTCCAGGTGCTTTGTATACAATGACAGAATGCTTTCTGAAGGAGTGCCAGCCGGAACTTTGCAACTTCTCTTCTCCCCACTCCAATACTGCTTAAAAATCTCTAATTTCATCACAGGATAAAATTGATCAAAGTATGCCATGTAAAGATATAAATATACCACAGTGAATTCCAACTCTATGTAAATCTATAAAGCACCAATGAAAAATAATAAATAAATACAAGGAAGATTAGTAGAGTAGGGGAAGAGGAAGAGGGAAAAGAGGAGGGAAAGAGGAAGTACTGGGGACTGAAATGGAACAGATTATAGCCTATGCATGTCTGATTGTGTCAACATGAGCCCCACTATTATGTATAACTATAATGCACTAATAAAAACATTTAATTTAAAAAATCTCCACTTCCTTTTTCATCTTGACAATTCAGAGCCTTCGTCTTTGGCTCCTTTTTTAATACATTTAGGGTTTCCCCAAAGTTTCCTTCTATCCTTGACCTTTTTCTTTTTTTCTCTAAATTCTCTCCTGGAGGAGCTCTTATGCTTTTGAGAGACTATGACTCCAGATTACCTAGGCACAAAATCTCGGTAAAAGGCTTTGTGAGACGTCTTTTTTCCTTGCTCATTCCTTTCCTTTACCTCTTTGTACTATCCCTTATACAACTTACACTCTTAAAAATTAGACACTTGCTGTTTCTCTAGCATGTCATGAACTTTCCTTCCTTCATAGCTTTGCTTGTGGAGGTTCCACTGCCTACGGGAATTTTTCACCTTTCCTCCCATATCTGCTTTCCTAATCCTGTGCATCCAGTTAGGCCCAACATGATATTTACGTCCTTCATAAAATCTGTCCAGATATCCTGCAGACAGAGGTCATTTACCCTCATACTACATCATCTGATCTTGCACCATTGTATGCATTACTTTTCCCTGGGTACAAATGATGTGATAATGTGACATCTAACTATACTCTAATGTTCCAGTTCCTTCTCGGGACTCCAGATCTATCATAGGGATACTCAGGAAATGGTAAAAAGTACACAGCACCTTTAGAAATTGACTTCCAGATTATGACAGACCACTCACCTCTTCTCCCATGTTCTCCCTTTCCCACTTCCGTTACTTAATCCCCATTTATTTAATCATATGGATTCCTGACACTCCACTTGATGTGACTCTCCACTTTTGCATTTTTTCAATTGGATGTGCTTTTTTACCACCTCTGGAAAGAGTTTATATTACTCAGGAGAGGAATGGCCAAAGATATTCCAAACCCCACCCTGAGACCTTCTAACTTTCTTCATTCCACATGTGGCTAGACGATAAAGAAATCATGATACACTTGAAATCAGGTATCAAATCCTGCATGCTATGCCCATTGCAGTTACTAATCCTTTAATATACTGGGAGCTTGATAAAAGATTTTTAACAATCTAAGGCTATGATGTCTATCTTATTCCACCATGTTTACGGTCCCCATGCCCCCTCCTCCATCCCTCCCCTTTAACCAAAGTTCCTCCATTCTTCCCATGTCCCCTACCCCATTATGGATCAGCATCCACTTATCAGAGAGAACATTGGGCATTTGGTTTTTTGGGATTGGCTTACTTCACTTAGCATGATATTCTCCAACTCCATCCATTTACCTGCAAATGCCATAATTTTATTTTCTTTTATTGCTGAATAATATTCCATTGTGTATATATACCACAATTTCTTTATCCATTCATCTATCGAAGGCCATCTAGGAACAGATCTATGATTTTTTACATAATAAATGTCTGAAGAAATGGAATTTAGGATAGGGTGTTGCAAAAGGCATAATAGGAGGGAAAACATATGCTTTGGGGGATTATCTGAACAAACAACTTCTATAGGGTGTTCTGCACAAGTGAAGAAATTGGATACATACAGCATGTTGGGAAATTAAATAGCTTAGTGATTAGATATGAATATTCTGAGTTCAGGTTCTGATTCCATTATCCACTGATGATTTTTAACTTCTCTATGCACTATTTCTTCAATGGTGTGCACAACACTACATATCAACACAAGTTGATATGTAGTACAAATTACATAGTGTCCGTACCTATAATTAATACAGAATTAATACCTCATATATATTAAGTACTCAATAAATGTTAATTATTATCATCAAAGGGATGAGGGTATTGAAAAGTATAGAAAATCTAAGAACAAAAATTTGAAAAGAAATATTCTTTCTTCTTCTTTTTACCTAGTGGAATTGCGTAGAGTCTCTCTTATGGCCATAATAAAAGTGAGCATTGTTTAAAACTGATCAGACACCTAACCTGTTTTGTAAGGAGTCCAGGCTCTTTTATGTGTTTCTTTGTCAAGTTCCTTGATGTATGCTCATTTAGCCAGTGGATGGGAAAAATAGGATGAGTATCAGGAGTACTAGTTTATTATGCATCAAGACTAGAGGTGACACTCAAAGCCTCTACCCACATGCTGTTGGTCAGAACTCATCACATGACTGCAGCTAGCCAAAAGGTATTCTGGAAGATATAATGCTAAGGTGAAAAAGAACATGGACAGAGGTGGATGCATACAAGTTTGCTCATCAGTGCATTTTATATATCTCTGCCCTCAGGAATTAGGGGGCCCATTTTCAGAGTTTAGAGTTCAATCATCACAGGAATCTGAAAGCTATACACAGGTTTATTACTGTCACCCACCTTCTCCACCAGGGGCCCTTTCTTCCTCACCCACTCATGTGGATCCATATGGGCTCAAGGGTACTGGGGGCCAAGAAGCATAGAAGAAAAGCAAGATTTATTTTTCCCACTTCAATTAGTCAAAAGATGGCCCTTTTTATATATGCTCTGGGCCATAGAAACAAGAGAAGATAGCCAGCTCCATCTAAAACAAGGGTTCTGAATATAAATCTAAGATTTTACTTGAACAAATACTCAGAAGAATAAGGTGAAACAGTAAATAAATGCTTTCTTTTTCTGTGTACATTATTTGATAGGAGTTCTGCCCAAATAGTCTGTTATTTTCAACTGTCACTGCCTAACATTTATGGAGCTACTATTTTGTCCTAAACTAATGGAAAAATATAGAACAATAAATGTAAACTATGTGGTCATATTTGAATATCACATTTAAAGCTAAATTCCAAATTCAAATCTATGACTTGGCTTATGTTTTGAAACTTGACATTAAGAAAAACATTCATTTCAAGTGGTACTATTTTCATACACAGAATAGTACTTAACATAAATAGCCCTTATTATGGTCTAGACATTGTTGTGTTATTCATGTATCTTCACGCTTATTTTCACAATTACCCTGTGAGATATGTATTATTATCTTCATTTTAAAGAAGAAAAATTATCCCTCAGAGATGTTAGGTGAGTTGAGAAAGGTCACACAGCTAATAAAAAGTATCTATTTTATAACAGGTAGTTATTTTATTTCAGATAATCTTATTCCAGAGTCTGCACACTTAAACAATTCAAAAAGTACTTCTCTTCCAACTCCACCAAGATTTGAAATTAATTAAACACAACAAAGAACTTGGAGTTCAATGTAGTTACTTCACATGTTCCCTTTACTAAAAAAAATCCTACAAAGCTATAATATTTTATCATGAAATATATTAAGTAAAATATTCTGATAAAAATAAAATGCAAACTCTGAACTAATAAACATATTTTTGTCATCCATATGAGACATAGTATAAAAAACAACTATACTTATGTTTTTCCTTTCTTCTTGGTAAACAAATTAACATCTGTTATCCCAAATAGGGAAGTTTAGTCAGCCATGACGCTTCTCAACAAATATGTTCTGGAAGGCTTTAAAAATATATTTATTTTGGAGGCTTAAGAAAACTAAAGTAAGCAGCTGGCAGTGCCTAGCAAGGCTCTTTTTCCCCCTCTCCATTCCCAAGAAGATTCTCTTTCAAAGAATTATTCAAATGAGTACAAAAGGAAAACATTGAACACGAATAAGTCAGGAGAAACACAGGACTGTGACTCTACAAGTGTTAAGATCACACATGTGAGATTTGGTTTCCCTAGACAAATGGAGGATTTGAACAAATACATTATTTATTTTGACTAGTACTAGGCAAGGTTGTTAGCACACATTCCCTGAGTTCTTAAGCAAAGTAGTCCTTCTCTCAGCACATTGGTATCAAAGGATAAAATAATAACACTAGACTATAAGCAGGGTGAGGATAAGCACTATGGTTTATTTCAAGAAGGAACACAAAAAATCACAAGAGATACAAGGGAACAACAGATGTTAACTATGTTGAGTATGGTGACCGTTTTACTCATCAACTATGTTGATTATGGTGAGTTTGAAGAGGAGGGTGTGTGTACATATACAGACCACACAGTTAAACATTTACCAAATTGGACATGTGTTGTATGACAATTATGTCTCAATAGAGCTGCTTAAGATTTCCTTTTGAGATGATGAAAATGGTCCAAAATGTCCTGCGGTGACAGTTGCACATATCTGTGCATATACTAAATCTCACTGGATCATACATTTAAATAGAGGAATTACATCATATGTGAATTCTATTTCAGTGACGTTGTTTAAAACATACCAGATAATTCCCAAAGGAGGACTTTATAATGAATGACCAAATGTGCAACCACAATGGAGAGCTAAGAGCTGGGAATAGATATGTGTCAAATTATACAGCATTAGTGTCTTAGAAACTGAAATTATTAGAAATAAAAGAAGAAATGGGTGTAAAGCATAGAGGATCCGACTTGACATGATTACTTCCATCCAGGTCATAATTGCCGTCTTGCCAGCCAGTGACCCCAGCCTGCCTCCCAAGCCCGATAGGACAAACAAGGTCATTAAGATAGTCAGTTAAGGGTGTTGGTCTAGCTACTGATGCCTAAACTGTTTCTTAACTGATCATGGGCATGTTAATAGTTTTTAGAAAAACTATGTATATTCTCTTTGCCAATAGCTCACCTTTGTCTCATTTACCCTACAAATCCCCTCTTTTGCCTTGTGATGGAGAGAACCTCGTCTTGCTGTCACCTAAGACACACTTCTGTCCATAGTTTCTAATAAATCTCATTTTGTGTAATCCTGTATCTGTCTGCCTCTTTCTTTAATTTTCTAACAACTTCCACTTTGGGTGGCTAGTTCTTATACACCAGGACTGGGTTTTTCCAAATCAAAATGAAATTTATAACATGACATTTTCATATACTTCTAACATTTGTGAGAGATTAAGTAGACAAAAATAAGATTTACAAAACCCACATAATCTCTCTCTCTCTCCTTTTCTCTCTCTCTCTCTCTCACACACACATGCATATACTACTTCTTGCCTGAAAACTGAGTATTAGTTTTAGACTGAGTATTATATTAGACAAGTATGTAAGAAACCTTCACAAAAGTTATTAAATATTAGACATCAAAAAAAAATGAGAGTGCCAGTGGTGCATGCCTATAATCCCAGCAGCTCGGGAGGCTGAGGCAGGAGGATCACGAGTGTAAAACCAACCTCAGCAATTTAGCAAGACCCTAAGAAACTTACAAAAAGCCTGTATCAAAATAAAATATAAAAATGGCTGTGGATGTGGCTCAGTGGTTGAGCGCCTGGCACCCGTAGGTTCAATTCTCGGCACTAAAAATAACAAAAAAAAAAAGGAAAAGAAAATGTGAGTAAGTTTTAAACTGTAAAAGTAATATAAAAAATAGTCTTCAATCACATTGCAAATAAACCAGTAATAAGTGAATCCAGAAAATATAGGAATTATCATTTGAAAAAAAATTAATTATCTTATAAATTGATTTTTGATCAAATCTCACACTTTGGAATTATAATAATGATCAATAACAATACAAACAAAATATCAGATCATATGGAAAATAACTCTAATGATATTCAGAGGCCAATTCATAGTGATATATACTAAATCTGTCAATAAGGAAGAATGAATATAAATAAATAATCCAACTCAAGAACTCAAAAAAGAACAATAATAAAAAGAAATATTTCAAGTTAATAAAGGAAATTATATTAATGTAGTTCACTAAATTGAAATTTGAAGTAGAAAAAATGCAAATATACTAATAAATCTATGGGCCAATCTGAGAGAGAGAGAGAGATTGTTACCTGACTTTCAAGGAAAAGGGTAAAAGGTAGACACATTCAAAATTTAAAAATGACAAGGAGAAAATAATCACAGGTACAGAAGTAACTTCAAAGAAATATATCTTATGATTGCATATCATGGTCAGATGAAGGCGTAAGGAGAATGAGAATGATGAGTGCTTTTTGTTTAATTATCTATATTAATCATTTTTTTAAAAATTTCACCTTCTATTTGCCCTAACATTCTGCAGGAGATATGTCAAATTCAAATCAGCAAGAGCCATATCCACTCTATTCAGGATTGCTATGTCTGACATTTCTGAACATGATCTGGATACCAAGTTTTATGGAACTTTGTACATTTTGGCTGGACAGGAAGGCAGGCATGTCTGCATTTGTTCAACTGCTATGGCCTGGGCCAAGTGGAAGCTGAATATGTTAAATATGGACATAGGAGTAAAAATGGAGTCTAAGTTAAAAAAAAGAAAAAAAAATTGACTATACCAGACCTGGGTCTATTTGTCTCCAGATGCATTTGTTTTATCCCCTAATTCCCTCTTTCATTCTACTAGGAATTAGGGGTGATTGAAGGTGACCCCTATAAAATGTATACTCCAGGATGGGTCAGCCAGTCCCTGGTGGGGTTTCAAGGTGAAGGCACTGGAGGTATTTAGAGAGCTGGAGAATGGTTCTTTCTCTCTTCCTTTTAATCCCTGAATGAGGGAATGTCTTAGGGGCCCAGCTAAGTGGGCCACTCCTGAATGGCTCCTGCTCCTCTCTGCCATAGTGGTTCCAGACTACACTGAAACCCCTGTCCCCTGAGTTCCAGTAACACTGCCTCCTCCCTCTTTCCTTCCAGTCCAGGGATGATAACAGCTTCCTGCTGAGGCTAAACTCAAGTTTATTTCATATTCCCCTGTATTTCTATCACCTCTGTAATCAAGACCCACTCACCCCACCTCCAAACACCACCACTGAAACCCTCAAGTGGGCTTCACCCACCCTTTTAATCAGCAACATCATATCAAGAACTATGTTACACCATTATATATGCAAACATATGAATAGACACATATAAGTTTGTTCTTTGTGGTATTGTCTACAATAGCAAAAAAAAAATGGAAATAGAGCACTGTTAAATAATAATACACCCATGCCATGGAATATCAATAGGCATTTAAAAAAAGCAGAATTTTGTGATTTGAAGTAGAAAAATTGCTAAGATATATGGTTAAATGACAAAGCAAATTATATAGCTACGTGTATGCTATGTCTATGTATGTGAAATAAAGGAATATTTACATACATACACACATATTCTCATGAATGAGCCAATATCTTAATCCATTTGAAATGAAAGGAAAATTGAGTTGCTGAGAGATAATGCCACACTCACCTACTATTTGGTACCTGTGCACCAGAGAAGGGATCCTAATGTCCCTTTCCATTTATTACAGAAGGACTGAGCTCCTGTGACACACTTCCCCTCCTTCCAGCTTTGTTGAGATATGATTGACAAATAAAAAATGTATGTACTAAGGTGCATGCTGTGGTGATTTTATATAAGTGCACCTTGTGCAATGATTTCCACAATCAATCTAGTTAACATATCCTCACCTCGCATACTTGTGTGTGTGTGTGTGTGTGTGGTGTGAGCACTTAAGATCTACTCTTAGCAAATTTCAAGTTTTCCAAACATTATCAACTTCATTTACTATTTACCATACATTATTATCAACTATAGTTACCTTGCTGTGCTTTAGAGTTCTAAAAATTATTCATTTGGAAAACAGCATTTATATCCTTCTACCAATATCCCCCATTTCCTCCACACACAACCCCCAGCCCCTGGCCACTACACTCCCTACTTGCTATAACTCTAAATTCAATTTTTGAGATTCCACATATAAGTTATACCATGTAACATTTGTCTTTCTGTCTGGCTTATTTCCCTGGGACATACTTGCTAGATTTTCTCTCTCTCTCATGGGCCTATGGACACATATTTTTCATTTTTACTTCTACATATCACAGGAGCATTTTTTCTTGGCAGAAAGATCACATGCAAAACCTTAACTGTAAGGAAATCTGATAAACAATCTTTAGTCTAACCTCTATAGCACTTCTATTTGAACTATGTTTTGTGGACCAATGCTAGATCATGAACTGTTTATCAGTTGCTCATGAAAAGGTAAGTACAGAAATATAGATTATCTCTTTAAAAATCTCTTTTCTATATGACAGAGTAAACTTATATCTATTGAATATAACTATTTATAAATCAGGCTAATTTTTTTGTTGTTTTTTTTTTTTACTGTTGCTTTTAGTCATTTATTTTATTGCATCTCATCTATGTAATGATGTGGAAAACATATAATAGGCTGTCCTATCTGGAAAAAGAGGAAAAAAATATTTGGATCAAAGATTCACTCCAAGAATGCACCAAAATTTAAAATCTCAGGAAAGAGAAAGTAATGGCATAAAACATATAAAGATAAACATTTAAACCAGATAACTAAACAATTATAAATATCATTGAAAACCAAAATGAAGATTTAAAAATCCATTTTTTTCCTCTATAAATGAGTGTGATGGCCACCCTCTAAGATAAACCCCCAAATCCCCACCTCCTAGTCTTTATGCCATTGTATAGTTTTCTCCCATACCAAATAGGGCTGACTTGTATAACTGGTGGAATGTTGAGGAAACCACTGTACCTAATTTCCAAAGTTAGGTCATAAAAACACTGCAGCTTCCATTTTGCTCTTTTGGAAACCTAGCTCTGAGGAAAGCCAGAGGTCATGTTTTAAGGATGTTCATGAACCTCTAAGAGGTCCATGTACTGAGGAGCTCAGGCTTCCTGCCAATAGCTGGAGCCAAGTGAACCAGTCAATTGAATGAACCAGCTAGGAAGCAAGTCCTCCAGCTCCAATCCTCAGATGTCTGAAGCTCTGACCCATATCCTGATTGCAATCTCCTGAGAGACCCCATGGTGGAACTAACCAGTTAAGCTCTCCCAAATTCCTGATCCATGGAAACTGAAATAGTGAATTTTTTTCTTAAGAATTGGGATAATTTGTTCAAATGCAATATATATGTTAAGTGAGGTAATTTATTACACAGCAATTGGTAATTAGTACAATGGGAATTTTTGTTTTATTTTAATATATATTATGATAAAAATATAATGTGTATTTTACTGAATAATATTATTGAATGACTAGACCTCCAAAATCATGGTTGATTTTTATCTCTTAGCTGAAGTATATATATATTTTATCCTGATTTTTTTAATTATTATATTCTATTAATTTATTATGCTATATTTGACTATTACATATTTTAAGTTTTGTATATATGCATAAATATACATGAGCATATATATATTTAATTTAGCAAAACTATAGTCACAGCTCTTAGTCTCCTTGACTCCTTCAGTATAAAGGAGATATAATCCTAACTAAAAAAGACAGGTTAAGAAGAATTCCCCTTAATAAACATTCTGAATAGGGTAATTCTCCAGCACAGGACATAAGAAACATTATTATGTTCTGATTTACTTTTTCATTCTGAGTATTTGAATATGTCCTTGTGTAAAAAATCTTTTCTGCTTTAGTTTTCACATCTTCTGTCAGTTTTGAAAGGCATACAAGATAAAAGCTCATCTATTACTACTATAGGGTTAAGAGAACCACTTTATATCCTAGGGGACAAAAGAAACCATCCACATTTATGCTGACCTATCCAGATTAATGTAAGAGTAAGAATCTTGCAGCAACTGCAGCCAATGCACAATATGTGTTGTGTATGGCTCTGGAGGATGTGCGTTTGTGTTTTATATGGCAAGGCTTCTCGAGAGAATGAGATTACCACTTACAATGCCATGCAGCCAGGGTACTGTAATATTCATGAATGATCATGTACTCAGAATGGAACTATGAGATGTCTAACTTATCATGGCCAAGATTAGTGCAAATTAAGTGGTTTTCATTTGAAAATACTTAGGCATCTGAAGTTTTTACTGACTTTCCTCACATAGTTCTGCTTCTACTGCCCTTAATAATCTTTCATATACATATAAAAGCAAATATTAATAGTTCAGCAAGAAGTACCAGAGAGTAAAATTTTACATACCCTTGCATTATGCCAAATACCTTTTCTATCTAATGTCTACTTAAGAATGAGAGTAAAATCAGAAGGCATATGGCAATTAGACTTCACTAGTAAATTAATTTTTGCTCTTATTAAAAGCAGCATATCATTTTTCATTTCTAGTTTTAAAAGTCTTGCCTATATTGCTACTTACTTTAGTTTCATTAATTTGAGCTTTTTCTGGTTATAAAGAGTACCATAAAGAAAAAAGTAGCAGTGAAACTACCAAAATTATTTCTTTAAACACTAGCAAACAAAAGACAGATACAGTTTGCATTCTGATGCTTAAATGATAATGCCTGATGGTTTCATTTTGACCATTTGGAAAGTATATGAAACTCTTATTATAAAATGGCACGTCAGGATAACAGTGTTAAACCAAACATCACTTTTTATTCATTAAAGGGGGGAAATGAAGCAGCATTTTCAGAATTTAGAGTTTAAAAAGTGCTATACAAAATCTACTCTGCTCTCTGGCATCCTTTCAGTTGTTACTTGGAAAAGAGAAATGGTTTGGGGTTGGTGAGAGCAAAATTTAGAACAAAAAAAAATGGTAGAAGATGCAATGACATAGGTATTATGGTGGTGACTCTGGGTTTCAAGTGGTTTCCAATATGAAACAGGAAAAGTACTACAGGGCAGATGGTATGCATTCTCATCCTTGGTAATCATATGAAGCACTTTTCTGGTATTTTCTTTTAAATTTTTTTTAGTTGTAGATGGACACAATGTCTTTATTTTATTGCTTTGTATGTGGTCCTGAGGATCAAACCCAGGGCCTCACGCATGCGAGGCAAGCGCTCTACCACTGAGCTACAATCCCAGCCCCAGTTTTCTGGTATTTTCATGTCTTCCTCTTGAACTAGGGACTTTATTTCTTTTCTAGTACTAGTTCTACTATATGTTCTTCTACCCAAGTCATGGTAATTTTTAATGTTCAGATAGCGAATTAAATTGATTTAACAGAAGGGAGAGTAAAAAGACTTCCTTTAAAAGTAATAGACTTCATGAATCTGCAGGTAATCTTATGTAAATTTTTTTAATATTTACCTTTTTATTAGTTCATTTTAGTTAGGGTTCATTTTGACATAATTATGTAAGCATGGAATATAATTTGCATTAATTCAGTTCTAAGTACTTCCTCTTCCCCTCTCCTCTTCCCTCACCCTGCTCCTCTTCCTCTACCCATCTTTCCTTTATTTATTTATACATTTATAGTTTTTTTTAACTTAATACCTTGTGGATATACATAGAGGTGAGATTTACTGTGAGATATTCATATATGTACCTAAGAAAGTTAGGTCAGATTCATTCCACTGTTCTTCACTTTTCCCATCCCTCCTTACTCCCCCTCAATCCCCTTCCTCTGCTCTACTGATCTCTTTTCTATTGAAAAATGTTCTTGAACACAACAATGATGATAAAAGAAATGGTGCTGGGTGAACATCCACCTAGTCTCAGATACTTCCTCTGTGCATTCAGTTCTCATTAAATAGAAGATTCTTTGAGGAATCACCAGTTTAGAGGTCAGGAAAGTGAAATTGAAAAATCAATGAATAAATAGTGGATGAGCAGTCCCATGTATGATGCAAAAGCTCATTTCCTTTAAAGTGTTTCCTTGTGCTCATGAATATTTTCATCACTTCTTGTACATCTGAAAAATTCTTACTCACACTTCTTACTTTTTTTTTTTTTTTACGATATTGGAGATTGAACCCAGGACCTCATACAGGTTAGCTAATCTCTCAGTCCTCTTACACTTTTAAACCCAACTGAAGAGTCATCTACCCTTGGACATTCTTAATTATCTAAAGATATTGCCTTGCTGGCACCTAGAAAAGGTACTACCGTAAACTGTTCACAGTCCACATCTGTCTCTTACTGAGATTGTGAGCTCTTGAAAAGGATGGATAGTTTCTTATTCATCTTTTTATTCCCAGAATCTAAGAACCTAATTTGGTCCATAGCAAGAACTCAACAGATGTTTGTTGAATTCATTTATATATCAATTTATATTTATATATTTGTTGATTTTATATACATCTTGAATACATATATATTGAATTTATATACATTATTGAAAATACATATTATAACTTCTTTGAATTAATAGGCTCTGATTTGAAAGTAAATTAAAACTTGTTAAGATAACTGCACATTTCATTAACTATTTGATAAAGATGCTTCCTGTCTACCTGATATCACCTGCTCTGGAGCAAGAGCTGTTTTACCCAAGGACTTTCAGAATGTAAACAAGGCCAAGGTTATATGGCCTGCCTAAAATGGGAAATTGAGATGGCAGATGGAAGAATTTGTGGTGGAGACTGCCCAACACAACTGACAGAAACAACCAAAAACAACTTTGGCTAACAGCTTAAGTTAAAAAAAAACCTAATGTATTAGAAATGTTTTGTTTAGCTATTAGTATCAACATGAATTCTGGATAACCAATTTTGGAAAATGAACCAAGGAAAGCTAGGAGGGTAGGAAGATAGTCAGGGTTATGTCACCGCCTCCTCTTAGGGTACTATCCACCACTAGGCATTTCTCATTAAACTTTTGGCCCCAATCCCACGGCTGCCATGGTCAATGGTCTGGGTCTTTCAAAATCCTGGGTCAAACCATAATCCCAAACTAGAAATGTGATCATACCTACATGCCAGGGAAGGAGGAAAGAGAATATTTGCCTCCTTTATCTTCCATGGCTGAAATCAGGCTCTGCATTGCACTTATTTTGGAATAATTCTTGAAAGGGTATTTGCTTGCCAACAGTCACATGAAAATAATAGTTATAGTGAAGATGAAACCCACATGAACAGAATCAGTGCCCTTATAAAAGAGAATCTGGAGAGCTTCCTTTCCCCTCTACCATGTGAGGTTATAGAGAGAAGATGGGCATCTATGAACGTGGACACAGGCCCTCAGAACAGGTGAAACCTTCCAGCACCTTGATCTTGAATGTCCCAGCCACCAGACCTGTGAGAAATTAATTTCTGTTGTTTATATACCACCCAATCTAAAATACTGTCATTTGATATAGCAGCTAGATTGTGGCAACTCTTCATTTGATTCAAGCACTAAAAGTTAACAAACACTCAGATCACCTATGTGCTTCTTCCCTCTCCCAATCTCCTCCTTCCTAGAAGTATCCCCATCCTGAATACTATTTGATAATTATATAAATTTTAAACAAATCATGTTGATTTGTCAAAAATGAATATGTGCTTAAACAACATATTATTTAGTTTAATCTAAATTTCATCAGAAATGCACAAGGTTCCATGTGTTCTGAGACCAGCTTTTCTCACTCAACATTTTGTCCCTGAGATTCATCCATGAAATTTCTGTATATTCTTTTGAGTAGAATAGTCTCTATGTTTCCCCCCATACTTTTGCATCATTAACAACATTTTCTGTGAACTTTTATGTATGTATCTCCCAGTATACCAGTATACATAGGAAAGAATCTCTTCTCTGTATGTAAGGGTAAAATTGTTGGGTCATATAGCATTCTTATTTTCCATTTTTCATGATAACACCAATTTTTTAAAATGCTTATACAAATTTATAACCTTACAAGCAATTGAAGATAATTCTACTTGTTTTCCATGCCTTTCAACAATTCCTATTGTCATTGATAGAACAACTTCAGGTTCTGAAGGGTATTTAAAGCTTAGAGGTAAATCTCAGACTCAGAGTCCTTCATCCCATCCAAGGATCTATGTGTGTATTGATTTTATACTTTGGCCTCATGGTAGTGCCAAACTTCCCAGCTGCCTGTTGATCCTACTGATTTTAGGAAGGGGCTAGAGTCTTTCAAAGACTTATTTGATTAGGTAGGGTCCACCCAGGAGAGTCTTCTATTTGATTAACACAAAACCAATTGATTTACAGCCTTACTTATATCTGAAAACTCTTCCCCTTTTGTTGTGTAATTCACCCTACTAATGGGACTAAAATTCATCTTATTCACAGCACTATTCACATTGTCCCACTTAAGGGGATAGGATTATACAGAATGTAAATACAGATGGGATACTTGATGTCCATTTTATAATTTCCATCTACCCTAGTGACTTTGAAGAATGCCGTAAAATTTGTGTTTGTCAATGTTCTCTCAATGAAATTAAGATTATGCATTTTCAGTAATATCATATAAGAAATGTTACATATTTCTTGATGCCTTACATAAGAAGGCACATGTCTTAGTCATGTTCTGTTGCTATAGTAGAATGCCAGAGACTTGCTAATTTATAAGGAACAGAAGTTATTATGGTCCATGGATCTGGGGGCTAGGGAATCCAAGATTGGGCAACCAAACCTATAAGGGTCTGATGGTTCTTCACCTCATGGCAGAAAGTGAAAAGGTGAGCAGGTGCACATGAAAGAGAGACACAGGGGTAAATTTGCTTTAGAACAACCCACCCTTGTGGTAACTAATCTAGTAGAGTCAGAGCTAGAACTCATTCCCACAAGAGAAGCATTAATCCTTCTTTACAACCTACTTACCTCTTCAAGGATCATCAGCTCTCAATACTGTTATACTGGGGATTAAGCCTCAATGAGAGTTTTGGTGGGACAAACCACACGCACATTATAGCAATACAATAGATCTTGGGTCAATACATCTTGGGTCACTTGGTTAGGAAGTGCTGGGTCAAATTGTTCTCTATGATAAAGCTAATATTTTTCCCTGTTTAAATAATATCTTGGAGGAGATATGTTGAAAGTATGCAAATATTATTTTTTCTCAAACATTCACCCATTTATTTCAGCATCCACTGATGATCTGTGCCTTCAGTGATTACTTTGGTATATGCCTAAGGGTAAGTTTGCATTTTCCTCATTTATTTTATACCTACAATCACAATAATATAAAATATATTATTTTAATATATCTCTATAAATTAAGTAAATTTAATGGCGAGATACTAAGCAAATCATTGAGACCCTGTCTCTACATAAAACACAAAATAGGACTGGGGATGTGGCTCAGTGATCGAGTGGCCCTGAGTTCAATCCCTGGTACCAAAAAAAAAAAAAAAAAAAGACTTAGTATGGAATGGGAGGAGCAGTGCTTTCTGTCTCAGGAGAGGAAGGATGAAGGTATGATGGGGGCAAAGGATCCTGCTTGGTGACCTCCATTTTTTATTACCTCATTTTAGTTATACATAATAGTGGGGTTCATTTTGACATAATTATATAAGCATGGAATAACATTTCCTGTAATCCCCTATTCCTTCTCCTCCTCCCTTCCCCTATTACTTTTCTCTACTAATCTTTATTCTATTTGTGTGTGTGTGTGTGTGTGTGTGTGTGTATCAGGGATTGAACTCAGGGGTATTCCACCACTGAGCCACATCCCCAGCCCTATTTTGTGTTTTATGTAGAGACAGAGTCTCACTGAGTTGCTTAGTGCCTCACTTTTGCTGAGGCTGGCTTTGAACTCGTGATTCTCCTGTCTCATCCTCCCAAAGTGCTGGGATTACAGGCATGCGCCACCATGCCCGGCTTCTTATATTTTTTATAGTTTTTTTTTTAAATTAGTGCATTATGAATACACATAAAGGTGAAAATCACTATGGTATATATGTAGGTGTATGTAGGAAAGTGTCTTCAGATCATTAGTGGCCTCAATTCTTTTAACTAAGCAACAAACTCTAAGGAGTGTCAATGGTTTAAAGAAGCTGGAAGAGGAAGCTCTCCTAAAGTAAATAAAAGGAGTGTTGGCCTACATGTAAATACAGGCTCTGACTGTTTAATAGCATGAGGACATAGTTGGGAAGCTTTTCGTGGTTTCTGTTTGTTTGTTTTTGTTTTTTTTTTAGTTTCTTGCAGCCAAAGTAGATGGAAACACAAGGGGAAATTCTCTCTCTTTAACTTTGACCCTGCCTCAACTACTAAGAGGAATTGCAGTCATTTGGAAGTAGTGGGAGAAAATTGTCTTCCTATTTTTCACTTGCTCTGATACCTAAGACATCTGTTAGTTGAAAGGGCACTATCACGTGCAGCCCAGGCTCTCTTGATATACTCTCCTGGGACCAGCATCTTTGATCCCTACTGGAAAGGCAGTGGTAGTCCTTTTGCTCTACCTAGGAGAGGAAGATGGGTTCCTGTTAGGCTGGAAAACAGCCATTGCCCCATTTGTCCACAAAGTCATTCCAGATGTCCAATCCCAATGGATAAGCAACCATTCTCATCTCAACTACTATCTACTGATTTTATTAATTTTAACTGTGGCAAAGTCACACACAATGAAATGCATATTTAAAATGGATTTTGAAAAAGTATACTCTCAAGTATCCCACAATTCTATCCAGATATAGAACATTTCCAACCATTTAGAAGTTCCCACTTGCCCAACCTCACTCCCAGAAATAATCAATATTCTAACTCCTTTCATCATGAATTATCTCAGCTTGGTCTAGAACTTCATATAAGTATATGCATCAGTACTCTGTTAATCATCTTTTTATCATTGTGACCAAAATACCTGATGAAACCAACTTAGAGAAGGAAAAATTTATTTGGGACTTAAGGTTTCAGAGGTTCAGTCCATTGACTTTGGGTACAAGATGAAGCAGGATATTATAGCAGAAGAGTAGTAGAGGAGGAAAACTGTTTTCTTCATGGCAGCCAGGGAGCAGAGAGAGAGCAAGAGAGGAGCCAGGAGACAATATACAATCCCCAAGGGCATGGCCCCAGCAAGCCACCTCCTCCAGCAACGCCCCACCAGCCCAGGGTTACCATGCAACATAGTAGTCCTTTCAAACTAGGATGGACTGATGAGGTAGCAACTCTGATAATCTAATAATGTCACTTGCCTCTGAACTTCCCTGTTCTGACACAAGAACTTTTGGGGGATACCCCATATCCAAACCATAGCAAGTATATACTTCTTTATGTAAGCCTGCTTCCCCTCTACACAATGATATAAGTTCACCTGTGTTGTCATGTATAGCAATACCTTGTTCATTTTTATTGCCAAGTAGCATACTACCATATGACTACACTACCCTTTACCCATTCTCCTTTTAATAGACATTTTGGCCTGGTTTGTGTTGGGGTCTACCATGAATAAAACCTCTATGAACAATTATGTACAAGTCTTGTTGTGGATGTACATTAATTCTCTTGGAATCTCTAGGTAGGGTAGTTGTGTGTTTAACTCCATAACAAATTGCCAAGTCTTTTTCCAAAATGCACTGTTTTACCCTCCAACTAACAAGGATAGGCGTTTTGGTGGTTCTGTATCATTGCCAACAGTGTTGTCAGTTATTTTAATTTTATATTCTAGTGGGTGGGTACTCAGTTCTTGGTGGCCCTTAAGTCATCTTCAGAAGGGCTTTCAGATATGGAATTTCATGAATTATTTCATATTCAAAACAAGTTTTACTCCTATTCTTGAGTGACACTCTCAGTTTTTGTATTGACTACAGCACTAAGATTGATGGCAATGACATCACTGCTGCTAGCCAAGGCAGATAGTCTGAGTGGCAAAGGACCACAGACCTTGGTGAGTCCTGCACTGAGCAGCCCCATGGAGTAGTCTTGCTGTTCGTAAGGCCAGGCTGCCATTCTTTATGGATGGCATCCTGGGCTGGTATGGTCCCGATTATTAACTTTCCCCTTTTATCAGCAGTGCTAAGGGTTGAACCCAGGGCTGCACTCATGCCAGACAAGCACTCTACCACTGAACTACATCCTCAACTTTCACCATCACCTTTATAATATGAACTCAAAGCCCTTCCCAGCACGAGGTGGGGATTAGGTGGCTTTTCTTAGCCATCATAATACAACAAAGGTGACCAACTGCTAATTCTGAGACAAAAGCTCAAAAGGCCCTGAACATACCCCCTTCTTTCTGTCTCTCACCTCTACCATTTGAACAAACTCAGACTGTCTGCTTACCTCAGCTGTCCTATTTCGAACCAATAGCTCTGCTAGTTCCCAGAAAGATGAATGAAACCTTCCTTGAAAATTCCAGCCTTGTGCCAACCCACACGATGACCACAAATACAAGAGCAATCCCAAAATCAACAAATCAATAGATTTATCAGCAGTAATAAATAGTGATTGCTTTAAGCTAAATATTAATAAACCATGGCCTGTGGGCCAAATTTGGCCTGCTGCTTGTTTTTGCGAGCAAAGTTTTTGTTTTTTACTACCAGGAGATGAACCCAGGATGCTTAACCACTGAGCCACGTCCCCAGCCCTTTTTTATTTTTTATTTTGAGATAAGGCCTTGCCAAATTGCTTAGAGCCTTTCTAAGTTGCTGAGACTGGCCTCAGACTTGTAATCCTGCTTCAGCCCCCTAAGTTGCTGGGATGGCAGGTGTGCACCACCATTCCTAGCATGAACAAAGCTGTAACACAGCTGTCCCAGTCTGTTCCTCCCATTATAACAAAATACCATAGACTGGGTAACTTAAACTGACATTTCCTTCTCACAGTTCTAGAAGCCAAGAAGTCCAAGATCAAGGTCCTGGCAGATTCAATGTCTGGTGAAAACTGGTCTTTCCTTCAAAGATAGCACCTGGTTACTGCAACCTCATGGGGCAGAAGAGTCAAATACAGTATTCTCACATTATGAAAGTGACAAAAGAGTGGAGAGGTGAATATGCTTCCTCAAATCCTTTTGTAAGGGCATTAATCTCATCCATGAATGTGGAATCTGTATGGCATAATCACTTTCTAAAAGCTTCACCTCTTAATACTATTGCACTGGGGATTAAATCTCAACAGGAATGTTGGAAAGGCCAAACATTCAAATGATTGCAACAGCCAAACTCCTCTGTTTACATTTTGATTATGTCTTCTTTCTTGTCAACTATTCAATGACAGAGTTGAGTAGTTGTAACTTACTGTGTGGCCTGAGAAGCCTAAAATATTCACTACCTGGCTCTCTACAAAAGAGCTTTTTGGACTCTACTTTGTTGAGCTTTTGTTGTTATCCAGCAATAGCTAACTGATACAAATGGTAAATTTCAGTCAGATAAATACTGAGAGGATTTTAAATATTTTTCATTAAAATAGAAATTATTTTTGTTTCACTTATTATACAGAATTGATGGCCCCAAATTTAGCCGTACACAAGACAGATACAGCTCCTATTCTTACTGAGCTTATAGTTTAATGGGGAAACAAATTTTAAAAGATTTAGATAATAAATAGGTACATGGATTTACAGGGAGACCAGATGATTCAGTCATCCATGGACAAGGTCACACAGCACCTGACATGGAAGACAGATGCTATAGGCATAGAGGATCATGATATGCATGAAGGTGGCATGGACAGTTTTAATACAAAGAACATTATCTTGTCACAGAAGAAGGTACAGGAATCTTTCTCAGGGAGCTTGCTAGTATAATGAAAAGATTCTGCATCCCATCATGGTGACAGTTACACAACTCAATATGAATGTTGAAACTCACAGAACTATATATCCAAATAAGAGTCTGTTTTACCATACATTAATTTGAAAAAATCTCCACCAAGTATGGGCAATAAAATGCCTTAGAATCTAACAAATAAGTGTTGTCCATCATTATCACAGATGAAAGGTCATAACAAGCTTATTTTCCCTGATTACCTTATCAACATCTAGAGGAATATTCAGAAAATTCAGAGTTCAGTGTGAAGTTTTCACACAGCCCTAGAATAATTACTCCTATCCAGTCTACCAAGAGAAAGCAAAAAGTTTCATGATGACACTAAGTGTTCCTTGTGTCTATATGTGGACTGCAGATGAGCCATATTAGGCTACAACATATACCAGCTATCCAACTTTCTCAGAAACATGCTAGACACTGTTCTAATTTGGAGAACCTTCTAATTTGGAGCACCACTAACTTTGTTGGCCCCAGAAATATACACAGATTTTCAGAAGTTCATTTATTCTGTCTAAGTTGATATTATTGGGTCCTACTGTCTGGGAGAGATTCATATTCCCTTGACCAAAGACGAAATATTCATGTCTGATAAAGTCTTTGCTTATGCTCCCCAGTTTGATTCCTGATAGTAATTTTTTTCACCAAGTTCTCTGTTTGCAGCATACAAAAAAGATCTCCACTTCCTTAGGATCCTTTCTATAAGCAAGTTTTGTTGTTCACAGGTAACAGTGAGCACTTCGATTGGCTGAGGTTTGAACTATAAACTAGAAGTCTATAAATAGGCCGTGAGGTTGCTAAAGACAATCCTTTGGTGTCAGAAGAAAATATGAGAAGTGGTGAATATTTAATATATGCATTGGTCCACTTATATGTGAGGTGATCGGAATTGGATGTTATACATATACTGACAGAAGGTCATGTATCATCCATGGGTACCCAATTTACCCAGAGGAAAAAGAGTGAGCTACACACTATTGTGATATTGGCAATGTTGCCCCTACTGGGCTTCTGTGTGTCAGGATATATCTCAGTTTATAGCAGCCAGTAAAGGTACTTTTGTAGATGATCTTGTTACAGCCAAATAAAACCATCTAAAATGGACAAGTGACTTAAATGGTTTCCTTTCAGAGAAACTTGAAGACAAGGCAAACAGAAGCCATCCAAAGGACCCAGCATGTCTCCCATTCATAATGAATCCATTTTCTCCAGACGACAAACTCTTCATAGGAAGTGTACCTATGTTAGTGAGTAGGACTTGGAACTGATATATGTAAGATGAAGAACTTTCTAAAAATGACAGTAGATTAATAAGACAATGTAGATGGAGTGACTGCTAGAAGTTACTGGAAGGGAGTGGTTCAATTCTCAGAAATGAAAGCAATATTAAGCAAAAGACCCAATAGCTGCTTTTACTGAAATTCTCTCAGGTTGGCATGCAGTTACAATATTCAGATTGGTTTAGTGTAAAGTCCTTTGTTTCCCTGAAATCATTTGAAACACTGCATGCATTTACTGTTCTGATCATTTAAATGGGTTTATGTTTTATTTCTTCTAGAATATTATTAACTTCTGGAGTGGCACAGGAGTGTGCTGAATATCTGTGCTTCTCAAACTAAGACCATGCAAATCAACAGGGATGATAAAAAGCAGATTCTCACTCAGCAGGGCTGGAGTAGTGCCTGAGAACATACGTTTCTAACAACCTATGGGATGATGCCAATGCTGCTGGTCCATGGACCACACTTTGAGTACCACTGGTCTAGCACTAGATAGGTCTGTTTATCAGGATAAGAGCATATCTTCACTGTTAAATATGGGTTCTCAATTATAAAGATTATTCTGTGACTGACTTCCATGAAGACATTCCCTGTTTAAATGAAGCTGCTTCACTGTCTCTTTTCTTGTTCAAGAGGGCAGGGAAAAAAATCAGAGAAAGATCCATGTGGAAGAACAACACATTCCTCCCTACCCTCCTGTGAAGTGGCTGCTAGGTAACTTGAAATATAAATATAATAACTCTTCCAAATGGCAATATGCTAATGAATTATCACCAGCAAACTAAATTACAGGCATAAAAAAGCTTTCTTGGAAAAGTGCTGTTGAAGAAATTTCAGCATACATAATTGTTCTCCCTTTTATACCTTACTTACTTTGCAAGACACATTAAATCCTCTCCACCCTCATGGACCCTTCTCATATCTATAATACACCTTCCCCTACTGATTTAGAAATATAGTCCTTTACTGAATTTCACTATCATTTACATATTTCCTATGCTTAATATGTCTCTCCTAGAAAACTTTACTCTTAAAAGGTCAGGGACAGTGCTAATAACAACTACATCAATTAACATAAATTAAACATTTACTCTATGTCAGACACTGAGCATAGATTTTATATACATTACTTCATGCCATACTCTCAACAAATCTATTAACCTTATAAATTGCCACACAATATCCATTTCTTTTGAGTGATAGAACCACAATTCCACTGGTGGGCAGCAATGCAGCCAGCTAAAAAATGACACTTTCCAGCCTCCCTTGAAACTAAGTGGGGTCAGGAGACTAGAGAGTAGCCAATGCTATGTAAATCAAAGTGTGTTGTATAACTTGATGGAAAAAAAGGGAGTTGCCACCCTTCTGACTTCCTCCATCTTCCATATTTTTCAAGGTTGACTTGATGGCTTTAAACTCCAGCAGTCATCTTGGACCACAAGGTGACCTTGTGGATGAAGGCCATATACTAGTACTGTGAAGTAAAAAGATGGGAAGAGTCTGGGTCGCTGATAACCTTGAATCTGCACTTCCAGTCCAGAACTACTAGCTCCAGACTTCTATTACACGAGAAAGAAAGAAGCATATATTACGCCAGCCATTTTGGATTTTCTTTCATTCTCAGCCTGGCCTTACCTTAGTTAAAATGTATCTCACAGCTGATAAGAGGTATTGCCTAGGTTCAGTCTGAGGCAATTATTATCATCTTCCTACCCTTACTGCCTAATCTCATTATATGCACATAATATATTCTGCTGGTTCACCGCAAGAATGAATCCCATATACTTTTTGTGCTAAGATAATTCCTTCTAGGATTTTCTTGCATGATTTACTACAATAGTATCCCCCTAAACAATTTGAAAATGTGGCAATGATATTTCTTGAATATTGCAGATGTTTTTCAAATCTCCTTTTATTTGTTGTTATTCCTGTTCTCCACATTTTTCTCATTTGCAAGCCACACATCTGATGTTGGCATTATCATTTGTGCAGTAATTTTGCTAATAATTATTACACATTTACTTCCTGCATGCTAGGAACTGGCCTAGCAGAAGAGCTGGGGCTGGGGGCAGAAGCGTGAATAAAATGGAAAATATCCCTGATTTATGGCATTTATATTCTTCAGAGGTAAGGGAGTAAGATATGAAGAAGACAAACAATAAACAAACAATGTTTTATAAAGAAAATTACAATGGTTTATGAAGAAAATTAAAGCAGAATAAAAAAGATAGTGTTTCCCATGTACATAAATGAATACACCACAGTGAATCTCCACATCATGTATATTCACAAGACTAGGATCCTAATTAGAACAGGACTTTCTTCATGTTTGTATAAATATGTCAAAATATACTCTATTGTCATGTATAACTAAAATAAATAAATAAATAATTAAAAAAAAAATTGGAGCACCATTCAAAACAAAAGAAAAAGAAAACTTTCTTGTGGACTTATCAGACCATGTGTTGTCCCACAGTCCCAAATGGACAATAACTGATTTGATTTTTATCTTCTTTTCCTTTGGTTCTGCTATCATGCCATTCCCTCAGTAGCCCAATGGCTTCTTTCTCAAATATGATTTTAAACCAACTTAGAGAAGAGAATGCAAGTAAATGGGTAATAGAGTGTGTGTGTGTGTGTGTGTGTGTGTAAGCTTAGATCCATGCTCCAGATATGCACGTACATCTAAGATAAGAGCCAAAACAGACAACACAAACCCGGTATTTCTTTGGTCAAATAGATAGAAAAGTAAAGTAGAAGTGGAAAGAGAAGTAGGAGTTTTGTAAGCAGTAAAAGGAAAGATAATGAGGCAGCTGCTAAAGTTTTTGCATAAGGACAAGAAAATATCCTTTGCTAATGTTTAAAAATATGATCTTGCAGCATTTTCCGCTTTGATTTCATTTTTCTTATCTACTGAATTAATGAGAATCTGGATGATCTGTAAGTTAAGCATTTTCTAAAAATGAGAAGTCCAGAGTTAGTAGCCCTTGGCTTTGTCCTAGGACTAAAATCCATCTGCCCAGCACAAACCAAAAGAAACAACTTTCTTATCATTCACAGGACACTGCTCAGAAGCCTAAGATGATTGATATTATTTGTAACTGTAAGTAAAGTTAATAACATCTCATTGCCAACATGAAAACACACATATGTCTAGAATAGTCTTGTTTCTACAGAAAACTACAAATTTAATTTTTAGTGTTTTTATGTTATAAAAGTTTACAATGCCATAACAATGGCAGGGGTCCATTAGAGTCCACTGTTTCTGCCTCTTGGGCTGTAACCAACCACAGATCGAAAATATTGGGAAAAAAATGGCATCCTTACTGAACATGGACAGCCTTTGTTATATCATTATGCCTTAAAGAATATAGTATAGCAACTGTTTTTATAACATTTACATTGTACTGGGTATTATAAGTAATCTACAGGTGATTAAAATTTCGTACACAGAACTGAGTGTAGATTATGTGCCAATACTATACCATTTTATAAAAGGGACTTGAACATCCATGAATTTTGGCATCCCTGGGGATCCTGGAACCAACAATTCCCTTGAGATTCTAAGGGACAATTGTACTCTGCCCTTGAACAGTGATCTAGGTTCACAATATCTGATCACATCTGATGATGCAGATATTTTGCTATTCTCAATTAATGATAAAATCAGAAACAAACATCTTATTAGTTTCTGTATGTTATTTTGGCCAGAATTGCCTAGAAGCAGAGCCTGAGACAGAGATTTAGGATTAGATGGTGAGCTGAGAAAGAGGGCTCAGGAGGAAAGAAGTGAAGGAACAGGTGAGATCCAGAGGAAAAATATATAAGCGAGTGCATGTTACCAGCTGGAGTCTGGCCAGAGCCTGATCCCACAGGGACTTCTGGATCATGGACTGTGCCAGTCTCACTTAATCTTTTGTACCTGAGTCTCTCAGTCACTGGCTGCAATATGTCCCTCTTCCCATTCCCAAAAGAAGGTTTTAACCAACTGTAGGCAGTGGCTCCCATTAGCTGCTATAGGCCTATGAAAAATAAGGCAGCTGTGCATCATTAGCAAACAATATTTATAGGACCTATGGTCTGGGTGCTCTGGCCTGTGTGTGCACCTGCCTGGTAGAGAAGATCCAAAAGCACTCAACACATTTCTCCTTTCTCATTTTCCTCCAAGGAAACTTTCTCATTACCTTCCTTTGTAGCATTCCCTCATAATCTCCTTTTCTTATAGATGAGCTTCATCCCAAGCTCTTCTTTGTCTCAGTCTTGAGAGACATGGATGGTTGCTTTATCCTTTCAAATAACTGATCCAACTTGTGAACTACTGATGGCTTATCAGAAGAGAATAGACCTTTGAATGTTGTGCTCAAATATAATTCAAAATTGTACCCTGAGCCTATCTCATTTGCTGTATAAATCACAACCAGGATTTTTCTTTTCTTTTTTTTCTTCTACCCATAATGGTAAGAACTTCCATATTTTTCTTTCTATTTCTACCATCTGACATTTGTTGCCTGGAAGAGACATCCAATAAATGCTAATGCATAACAATGAATGAATATTGGGAATGGCTATGAAGATATGAATGTTCACTAAAAGAATGCAGAGATTCAAAAGATTAAACATTTACAGGAGCTAGGCAAGCAATATAAACCAATCAAAGGGGTTGTGCTCCACTGGAGAGCCCATACAACATACTATGGGAGCAGTAGCCTTTCAGTTTCACCAGAAAATTCTCACTGGGTGGGAATGCCAGCCTTGATGAGATTTTTTTTTTCAAGAAAATCTATAAGTTCAAAGTCATATCTCAAATTTCCTTATTTTTAGATGTTGAAAGGTATCCTAAAAAATGATTACTAACATGACAGGAGCCAATTATACATTTATTAGCTGAATTTCACTTGGGAACTTTTAGTTTGTGTCCACTGCTATGAAATATTTCCTGGTTGATAATTATGATTTTTTCCTGTTTCAAGGGCAACTAAAAAGTTAGAGAACAAGAGAGAGATGGTATTCTTTCATCTGACCTTGTTCTCCTCCAAAATCTCCTACTAATCAGAGGTAGCTCAACCAAGAGTGCAGTTTGGTTTTCCAAGTAAAATTTTGCTGAGTGTTTGCCTGCCCTTAGGATTGCTTCCTATTCCACTTTCTTTGCTCTGGTATGTACATTAGGGGTTATTATTCCCAAGGCTTTAATTCTTCAACTTCCTTGTCTTCATAACACTGAGAATTCTTAGACATTCTCTGTAAATCTTGAGGAGATATAGGCTGTGTTTCAAAAGAGGTCTATGAACACCTGGAAATTACTTTGAAAAGTTGTGTGTATATGTTTATGGGCTTTTTAAGTGGAGAAGTTTGTAATTTTGGTCATATTCTAAAAGGAAAATCCCCTTGCCCTGGTTTATTTCATCCACTTTTTAAGCCTCATCTAAATTTACTTAAACCTTCAGTGAGGCCATAGAATTTTCCTTTCTTCTTAAGTTTGGTGTTCTTTTTGTTTTTTTTTCTGTGAATTTTCACTGCCTTCAAAATGAAATGCAGATTCTTATTCTGAACAAGAAAAGCAATGCAGAAGGCATCACAATATATGATCTCAAATTACACTACAGAGGTATAGTAATGAAAACAGCATGGTACCAACATCAAAATAGACATGAAGACCAATGGAATAGAAGACAGAGAGGCAAACCCAAATACTCACAGCAATCTGACACTTGATAAAAATGCCAAAATGTGTGCTGGAGAAAAGACAACCTTTTTAACAAATGGTGCTGAGAACTGGATATCCATATGTAGAAGAATGAAAATAGATTCCTATCTTTCACCTTGCATAAAAGTAAATCAAAATGGATCAAAGACTTAGAAATTAGACCAGAAACTTTGAAACTGCTAGAAGAAAACATAGCATCAAACTTCCACATATAGGTGCAGGCTCTGACTTCCTCAACAAGATCCTAATGCTCAAGAAATAAAACCAAGAATCAGTAAATGGGATGCCATCAAATTTAAAAGCTTCTTTACATCAAAAGAAATGATTAAGAGTGTGAAGAGAAAGCTTACAGAATTGGAGAAAACTCTTTGCCAGCTACTCCTCTGACAGAGGATTAATATTCAAAATATATAAAGAACTCAAAAAACTCAGCACCAAAAATATAAATGACCCAATGAATAAATGGGCCATAGAACTAAATAGAAATTTCTCAAAGGAGGAAATACAAATAGTCAACAAATACATGAAAAAAATGTTCAACATCCCTAGCAATCAGGAAAATTCAAATCAAAACTACACTTTTTATGTCACCTCCATCAGGATGGCAATTATCAAGAACACAAACAATAATAAATGCTGGTGAGGGTGTGGGGAAAATGTATGCTCATACATTGCTGGTAGGACTTCAGATTACTACAGTCACTATGGAAAAAAAACAGTAATGGAACCACTGTATGACCCAGATATCCCACTCCTCAGTATTAATCTGAAAGAACTAAAATTGGCATACTGTAGCAATATAATCATTTCAATGTTTACAGCAGCATAATTAACAATAGCCACATCATGGAATCAATTCAGATGCCCATTAACAAATGAATGGATCAGGAAAATATGGTGTATATATACACAATGGAGTTTCACTCAGCCATAAAGATGAGTGAAATAATGGAATGGTGTTTGCTGGTAAATGAATAAAAACTCAAGAAAATCATGCTAAGTGAAATAAGCCAGACTCATAAAACCAAGATCCAAATGTTTTCTCTCATATGTGGAAGTTAGAAAAAATAAGGGAAAGAAGGTGGTAGGGGAGGAGATCAGATATCATAAAGATATAAGGTAGATCAATAGAGTGGATGAAGGAGAACGAGAGGGAGAGAGGAAAGAAGGGAAAGGGGTACAAATCTGTAATGCATGTAATAATAGCTTACTATATAAATATATAAATGTACCAAATACATTTATATATTTATAAAATATATGCATTTAAATATATAAATGCATATATAAATGTACCAAAGAGAATTTCACTTGTATATATATGTAGAAAATATCAATCAAAAAATATATTAAGGAGTGAAAGGAAGATCAATAGAGTAGAAGAGAAGGAATAGTGGGAGGGAAGAAGAAAGGAGGAGCAATGGGGATTGAAATCAAATTTCTTGCATGTATTAGTTTGTCAAAATGAACCCAAATGCTATGTATAATCATGATACTTTAATAAAAAATAAAATGCAGATTCTTTAGTATATAGGATTCAATACTATGACTTCAACTTTGTGTCCTGTTTTCCAGCAATTATAACTATTCAGTGTCAAGTTCACTCATATTTCCACATATGTATGCAGAAATATTCATGCTTCCCATGAATAACTGATATTTATCATCAGATTGGATTTTCCCCAAAGTTGACCCTATAACTCGGACTTGAGTACAAATTTTTTTCTATGGGATTGATGCCAAGCCTCACTGGTAGTCGAAGGGGAAGTTTACAGAGAACAGGAGAAATCTAGCAAAAAGAGTGATGTCAATTCAGTTAACACTCTGTCCTGGTGACAAACTCCAAAAAGACAGCTTAGCACAAGTTTAGAGATCTCTCAACTGTCAAAACAGAAACCTGGGGTGCTTATCCACCAACTCGTTGGAGTCACTGGTTCAAGGCTTCCCCTGGGGAGACTTAAGGCAACAATTGGGTTTGTTCCAAAGTCAGAAAAGTCCTCAGGTGGTGAGTCTTAAATGTTCCCAGCAAATTGCCTATAGCACAGAAGTGAATATTTTAGTCAGCTTTTTCACTGCTGTGACTAAAAGACCTGACCAGAACAATTTTAGGGAAGAAAAGTTTATTAGAGGGCTCACCTTTTCAGAGGTCTTAGTCCATAGCAGGCCGGCTCCATTCCTTGGGGATTGAGGTAAGGCAGGAGTGTGGCAGAGGGAAGCAGCTCACAAGATGATCAGAGAGCACAGAGAGAGGTCTCCACTTGCCAGATACAAATATATAACCCATAGCCATGTCTCCCAATGAACCACTTCCTCCAGCCATACCCTACCTGCCTCCAGCACCACCCAGTTAATCCTATCAGGAATTAATTCACTGAGTAGGTTAAAGTTATAACCCAATTATTTCTCCTCCAAACCTTGCATTGTCTCACATGTGAGCTTCTGGGGGAACACCGCATCTAAACCATAACAGTGAGCATTGAAAGAATATGGGCAAGGTAATGTGCATTTCACAATAAAATACCAAATGTACAGATTATTGGATAAACATACCCAATTAAAAAAATTTAAAGAAGTTCTCAAAATGTCTCTCTCACTTGAGTTACTTATACTTCCTGTGTGTCCTCGTAGGGCCCTGAAATATCCTCCATAAACATTTTAACTACATAACTGAGAATATATTTGTTAAATAGATGCTATGGGCCAGGTGTTGTCCTGGGCAATGTGGGTGGAACAGTGAAGAAGTCAGAGATTGAATGATAGATAGGTGTGATGAGTATCACACAATTTAGCAAGTTGGTCCTTTGCCTGCTCCAACCACAAACAATATCTTTTATATTTTAATTCTCAGCCATTGCTCATGGTCTGGCACAGAGTGGGTATTCGGCAAAAGTTTACTGAAGATCAGTTAGTAAGTCAAGCATATTCCTCAGGCTTTATTTGGAAACCATGAGCATTTGGCACTTTTCCAAGTTGAATTGGCTATTTGAACTCTACCTGGAAGGAGAGATCTGAGAAATCACTGCTCTTGAATGGGGGCATTGGATTTAAGTAATAATCCCTGCCTGGCTGTCACTCAGACAGAATACTCTGTATACTTCCTAATAGCATGTTCCTTTTCAATAAGCTTGAAGAAAGCCAATTTTGCGGCCAGAATCACTGCAATTGATCAGATGTAATTAAAAACAGGCCTAAGAGGCAGCCTTTTAATCCCGAAAGAAATTCCCAGTGCAAACCTTTAAGACTCTCTACCCAAGTGAGGCAAAATCAGAACAGAATGAATCACTTCCTGACCTTTTGTTGAAATCAAGGACAGCATAATGTACAAAGCATTTTCTTTATCATTTTATCTTTACACAACTGATTTTTTCTTAAGAAGGAATACAGTCAGGCTTTTTTCGTTAAGATCAAAAAGTCTATAAAGAGATGTTTTCAGATTCGAAAATGGAAATTCTTGCATGTTTGTCTAGAAAACTTACTAGGAGTCACAAGTTCAAAGACATTAAAGAAGAAGGGGAACTTTAATTATTCAGCAAATCTGACTGTGGTGTTTCCACCGTTACTCATTTCTCCGGAAATGTCTTGTTATGCAAATTAACTCGATTCACTACTGTGAGCAAGTGAGCCACCTATTGGTCATTGGTTGCAATTACGCCAGGATCCTGGACTGTCAATGTGGACTCAGGCTGGCACATGCTACAGAGCAGTAGTTATTAAACTCAAAATTACCTGGAAAAACTAATAATAAAAAACCCCACTAGAATAGGTTTCTTGAAGAAGGACAAGATCTGGGCATTTGTACTTGACCATGTTCTGACATCAACTGAAGAATCACAGCTATTGATCATGCCCAAGAAATGTTCTCATTTGGAATAATTATTTTCATGCAGATTACTTATGAAAAAAATTCTCAAATCTATGTGACTCCAAAAATTAATAAAAACACATTAATAAATAAAATCAAAAGTATATACATTTGCCTACTTTCATCTGCAGTTTCACTTTCCTGTTTCGATTACTGACAATCATCTGCTGTTTGAAAGTATTAAATGGGTAATTCCAGAAACAATTCATAATTTTAAATTTCATACTGTTCTAACTAGTGTGATGAAATCTTGCATCATCCTGATCTGTCCTGCCTGGAATGTGAATCATCATTGTTTAGCGTATCCACATTGTTTAGAGTACCTGCCCATTAGTCATTTAGTAGCTGTGTCAGTTATCATTTTGACTGCTGCTGTGTCACAGAGCTTGTGTTCAAGTAACCCTCTTTGAGAGACAGGCCACATTCACATAACTTGTATTAAATTATATTGTTACAATTATTCTAAGTTATTTTTATTAATATCTTACTATGCCTAATTTATAAATTAAACTTCATAGCAGGCATGGATGCATAAGAAAAATATAGTATAAAGAGTTTGGTACTATCTGTGGTTTCAGTCATCCACTGGAGATCCTGGAATATACTCCAACCCCGAGGATGAGAGAGGACTCATGGATTGCCAAAACAAGTGGAAATAATTTAAGTACTAGACTGATGAATAAATAATTCATTTTGTTTTAAGGCATAAACAGCAATAATTGAATAGTGTAATAAATGCTCATGGGAAACCTAAAAATTATTCCCAGAATTGTGGTTTATCAAATAGTGATCTAGACAATCATTCCTATGAAGTTCAAGAACAGGCAACAGTCACATGTGGTAATAAAAAGAACACAAGTTATTTATTGAATTGACTGAAATGAAGTTTTCATCCTTTCTGCAGCTGATTGCTTTTGCTCTTTTTTTCTGTGCATTCTCTTCCTGAATCTGCATCTTTTAGTGTGGTCTGTCTTTATTTTCTTTTGTATCCCATCATTATTCTGCAAGATTTTATACTCTTTTCCAGTAGAGTTGGGCTGAACGCAGTGAGCAAATTTTACACTTTTTATTTGTTCTTCCAGCTCATGCCTGGTTGACATCTCATCACTCAGTTTGGATGGGAAATGGCCTCAATCTTTTCCAGCTATTGCTAACGAAGATTATATCCAGGAGATATATATCATCTGTCATTTCTGATTTATTTTATCTTCTCACTCTGGTGATTTGCCAGTTATTTCAGCTACCCAATGTAATTATTCAAAAACTTCAAAGTTGTTTGCTTTGTAAACTAGAGTTTTCTCTAGGTCTTTCTGAATTTTATAATAAATTGTAATTTGATTGCTCCTCCCAACTAAGTGTTTCCCTCACTCCAGGTCTCTACTTCCTGTAGTAAGTGCTCCATGCTCTCCTTATGCTTTGATTTTTAAACTTCCAGTCATTAGTCAATCCACAGGTTATACTTTAGGTTTTTTCCATTGAATTTAGCTTTGTCAAGGTTTGTGCTTACTTCTAAGCACAAATTTCAGAATATTCTTTGAAAATATTTGTCACATTTCCATAGACCTCTTTCAATATCTTTTTTGTGTTGATTTTGTTTCGTTTATTTTCTTTTGTGTTTCACATTCTAATACTTCTCAATTTTCCCAAAACAAAATAAAATACATTTTTTATTAGTACTTCATTTATTATTTCATTCCTTTTCTAAAAGACTCTGTTTGGAACCTTTATGTAGTCCCTTCTTGAAAGAGATATTTATTTTATATCTTGTTCTTCATTCCCACCTCTCCCTACAAAAAAAAAAAAAAAAAAAAAAGGTCTTGTTGCTTTAACTTTCTGTTTATAATTGATAGACTTTATTTATTTTTAAAGTTCTTTAAAAATGTTGTGCTTTCATTTGTTGTCCTCTCTTCATTTAAAAGAACATTCTTCTTAAGAAAATGGCCAATGCTCAAGTTCAGTCAGATACTGATAGTAGCTTATGAGGACCTTTATGAAAATCTGACCTGGCCCACAGCCTACAGGGAATGTAGTTCACAACATCAAAATCTGCTATTTGGATCTATTTAGCTTGGACCACATCTCTATGCCTTAAACACAGGGTAGATTTTCTGTATTTTTTGGCTTCTGTATTTGCTGCCTCTTGGGTCACAGAGACTCAAATAGCTTTTTCTAATAAATCAAAACCACCCTTCAAGTACTTCTTACCTCAATTTCTACATTTTCTGAAGATCTCTTATTTTTCTCTGCTAAATAATTATCCTCATTCACTTGAGACTTCAATTCCAGATGTCTCTTGTGCTCTCAATGACTTATTCCTTAATGACAGTAAACATTTTTTTCTTTGAAAGCAGAAATTGAAAAACTACAGTGTATAGGCCAAATCTGGCCCACCACCAATTTTTGTAAAGAATGTTATCACTGGAATACAGCTGTCCCGTTTATTATCACATTTATGAAGTAAGTGTAGAGTTGAGTATTGTGGAAGGTAATATGTGGCTTGCCAAAATCATTTACCATATAGCCCTGTATACAAACAATTTGCAGACCTCTGCTCTGGAATTTTACCAATGTCAAAAGTCATTTGCTTCAATGAAGAGAGCTGACACTGACCTTGCCAGGACATTCTATGATTTCCAATATTCCTTCCTGGCCTCTGTCTCAAATACCTTATATTCATGTGTTTAACAAGTTTGTTCATTTTCTTCCTCGTTTCAAGTGTAGGCTTTTCCAGTGGGATGTCCACTGAGAAATGGTTTATTCTGCCCTCTTCTCACCAAAAACCTTAACTATCTCTCTCCCCTCAAAGCACTCGAGCCTCATTTCCTCTATGAAAGCAAACCCAATCTTTATCCATTGGAAAAACTGACATGCTTAAAGGTGGACACTGAACAGAATGAGAATTCAACCCATACAACTGTTAATTTTGCACATTTTGCATCCACCTTTCTGAGCACATTTTTGTTCTGAAGATATATAAAGGTATACTAAGAAGGCCCTGGCACAAAACAAATAAAGTGCAAAAGATCCCAAAACATCAAAACATAATGTAATGTAAACTATGCTTATGATTTAGTATATTATAAAAATGATCTTAATATGCAAGAAAGGATATCTAGGAGAGTAGAAGAAGGAGAAAGAGAAAAGGGGAGGATAGGAGGGAAAAGAGGGAGGAAACTGAAATCATAAGCTAAAATAGATTTTCATATTTGTATTAGTTTGTCAGAATGAACCCAACTACTATATACGACCATTAAACTCTAATAAGAACAATAAATTTAATCAATGGTTCTAACAATCTTTCTCTTTCTCAATCTTCTTCATTTCTAAAGTGACTTTTCCATTTCTCAAGAGATTTTCCCTCCCATTGACTCTGGACTGGGTTTGAGTTGGCTTTACTTAACAGAATAAGGCAAAAGTAAATTGCCAGTATGAGCGTTGGCCCTTAGAGGCTTTGCTGTTTTCATTTCTAGATTCTGACCACCAGCAGGAGAGCAAACCTGAGCTAGCTTCCCAAAGCATGAGAGACCGTGAGAAAGAGAGCTGGATTTTCCAGGTCACAGCTGTCCTGGAGCAGCCAGGTTCAAGCTGACCCACTAGTGAATCAGGTTCTTATGAGGAATCTCAGCCCAAGCCATCTGAACCATCTATACAATGTGCCAACCCATGAGAAATAGTAAAAAGTTGTTGTTTTAAACTACAAAATTGTGGATAGTTTGTTATTCAGTCATAGTTCACAAATACAAGTGTCTTTTAGGAAGAGATGTTGAGTTAAGCTGCCAAGATAGTCAGGATACAACTTCATATTTGTTACAAGTTTATATTTAGTGCTCACATTTCTTCTGTCTTTGATTTTTCCTAACCAAACGGTAGTTCTGCAGTAACCCATTAGACACCAAAGTCCCCTATCCAGTCTCCTTGATTTTGCACTTCAGTTAATCTCTATTCATACTGATATAAATGATTAATAAAAGATTAAAGTATTTTCTTAAGGGACCTCTGCATTTTAACTAAGATTATAGATGTTTAACCTTTAAACAGATGTATTCACTAGTTAGGGCTGCCATAATGAAGTGCCAAAGATTGGATGGCTTAAGAGAAATTTGTTTTCTCACAGTACTACAGATTGAGATCAAGGTGTCAATAAGGTTGATGTCTTCTTTGGCTTGTAGATGGCCATGTTTTGCTTGTATCTTTACATAGTATTCCCTCTGCACATTTCTGTGTCCAAATTTTATCTTCTTATAAGGATACCATTAATATTGGATTAGAGCCCAAGCTAATGACCTCATTTTAACTTAATTACCATTTCAAATGTCTGATCTCCAAATATAGTCACATTTTGAGGTATTGGGATTAAAGGTTCAACATATTAATTTTGGGGGAATATAATTCAGCTCATAACAGGGGCTTCAGTGAATGACATGCAGTAAAGCCAGAAGAAAGTTCCAGAGTGGGGTTGCTCTGCAAGTCCAAAAAATATGGAGAAAGGAGACTGGTTTAGAAACTTCCAACTCGAAGCAACAAATTTTCATTGAACAATTAATATTGCTTGGTCCTGTGCTGAGCATATGTCTATGATATAACATTAGTTCCTCACAGCAACTTTATTAGGTAGTTCCTAGAATTTTTACCATTATCACACTTCCTAGGCTACACAGCAGTAGAAGCAGCAGAGCTGAATTTTAAACTGCTTTAATCTGACTCTAAAATTCATGCCTTTCCTTTAGCAAATACAAACAAGAATTGGTTCCAAACAGAGCTAAGTAATTAGAGGTTAGTTATGAATCTGAACCAGGAGCAAAATGCAAAGACTAGTTGAAGTCTATAAATAGTAAATGAAGTTAGATGGGAAGAAACATCAGGGTATAATTTTCAAAAACTTCAAAAGCATTGCTTTCTCATAAATATATATGGAACATGTGTCAATTAACAGCAGAAATTCATTAATGCCTGAAACAACAGGATGGTAAAGCTGATTCAAAGGACAGTTGAAAAGTCTGAATTATATACTGTCAGTAAAAGAATGTTGAAATAAGATCATTAAGTAAATAAAAAACTGGCTAATGTACTAATATTAACCCGTATATATCCTGTACAAAACAGGATAATAAGACAGATTTCTTGCCCTGCAGGACAGAAATAATTTGCAATTGATCAATCTTCTAGAAGTTAACATTTAACATTGTAAAGTCTAAGCCCAAATCAATAATAGTGAATCAAAGGTACATTATGCAAAAAACATTATGTCCAACACAGTAGTAAACATAACAATGTGGCTATTTAAATTTCAAGTTAAATTAATGAAAGTTATAAAGGTAAAAGTTCAGTACTTTGTTGCACTATCCACATTCCAAGAGCTCAATAGACACGTATGGCTAGTGGCTACCGTATTGAACAGCTTGTATACAAAACACTTCTGTCATCACAAAATTTTGTGTGGGCCATTCTTCCCCAGAATAGCAGACAAATCACACACAGGTTTGTTAAAGAATATTCTAGCAAGACATACAAAAGCAAGGTTTTTGATAATTTTCCTTCAGAGTAGAAGCCATGATTCTCAGGAATTTAGAATTTCACTGGGAGAGTCATGAAAATTGAGATGTGTTATTAAATGTGCTGGTGGCTAGCATACCAAAGTTTCTGTATGCACGCATGCGTAGTTGCTGGTTTTTTTGTTTTTTGATTTACTTTCCAGGACTTCAACTGTGGTCATCTCAGTTTCAAAGTATCCTTATTACACGTGGCTAGGATGCTGTTTGGCCCTGATGCTGCCTGCATATGAGCCTTTCTCTATAAATGGAATCCTTTAGCTGCTGAACCCCAATATTAAAAAGTATTGATCACCACACAAATTTTAAATTTAATCCAATAATGTAACAATATGGTTATGCCACTTATAAAACACATCCAAAGAAATGTAAATAAAAATGGCATTTTGAAATTTAGCATTATCTATTAAAAAGAACCAATTTATATATATGTAAAATATATATAAATATATATGTAAAATTTATATATATGTAAAATATTTATATGTATACATTTATATGTAAAATATAGTTATATGTAAAATATATAAAAATATATAAAAATATATATAAAATATATACATATATGTAATTTTTTTTTCTTTTTTGGTACTGGGAATTGAACTCAGGGTTACTTGACCACTGAGCCACATCCTCAGCCCTATTTTGTGTTTTTTATGTAGAGACGGGGTCTCACTGAGTTGCTTAGTGCCTCCCCATTGCTGAGGCCAGCTTCGAACTCACAATTCTCCTGTCTCAACCTCCCAAAGTGCTGGGACTACAGGAAGAACCAATTTCTACAGAAATTGCATCCTTTCTTTTACTGCCTAAAATCAAATTTTTATTATTGTTCCCATATAGAATTTTATCTTAGTTTTACATTTGAAATTTTTTTATTATTCTACATTCTTTTAAGCACCAGAAATATGTAGAATGAATTAAAGTTTTTTTGTTGCTGAAGATCATAAAAATTGAAATGTTAAAATATGTATCAAAATAACATTATAACTATTAGTATTTCACAGTTGATAAAAGCACTATAAATCTATTATAAATTTTCCTAACTATAAGTATTATACATAATTGCAAAATTTTATTGCAAATGCATATCAATGAGATAAATGAGACATTTTCCCAACTCATATATTTGAGGAGAATAAAAGATCATTAATATTTCTTTACTTCCAAAAGGACTGACCATGAGTTCTATTTCTAGTCTTTAAAAAAAATATATGGTTCCTGTAAAAGCTTGATTTCATACACAAGTACATAGAATTGGAAGGAGTATTTTTAATAATAATGGAATTCAATTATTTCAACTTTCCAAATATATGTCAAAATCACATCATCATCTATCATCAAAGTATTTTAATGATCATAATAGCTAAGTTTGACTAAGCCCTCCTTCAATTCTCCTAGAAGTTCACGATTAGAAATTGTCAGACTTGCAAAAATGTTTCTATCCCAATCACTGAAATTATGTAATATCTCAATTTATTAAGAGGAAAACCAAAAAGATTTTACAAAGAATAATCAAATACTATTAGCTAAGTGTATTATTCTTTCAGTAAGAGTTATTCTCTGAAAAGTTTTGGAAAATCAAAATATTGCTAATTTCTATACACTTTTGCAAATACAATGTTCTTATAAAATATCATAAGATATCACATGCCTTAAGTACATTTTTTTATCAAAATCTCAGACCTCTAGATCAACAAGTAAAAAAGTTCTATGAATCACATGATTGGTAAAGCCAGGCCCAGGACTGCCATCAAGGACCTCCACAGGAGCCCATCCAAGGTCAGGCCCAAGACTGCTAAGCACCAATTCAATGACCCACGTGGAAATCCAGACCCAGGCCCAGGACCCCCTCGGGGGACCCCTGTGGAAGTCTGGGCCTAAGTGAGGCCCAGAACCTCACCTAGTTACCTACCAGAGCTCCTGCCCACCTGTGGGATCACAGGCCAAGGCCCAGGACTGCCTCCAGGGACCTCCACATGAGCCTAACCAAGGTCAGGCCCAGGACACCCCCTGTACCCTGCTACATGCCAATCAGATCATCCATGTGGGAACCTATACCAGGCCTAGGATGTGTCCAGGGACCACTGCAAGAGCCCGAGCCTAAATTAAGCCCAGGACCATCCCCACCTGTTTGTGCCAGAGCCCCTGCCGACCCATAGGAGTCCAGGCTCAGGCCTAGGCCCACCTCCAGGGACTCCCGTGGGAGCCCTGGCCCAGGCCCAGGCCCAGGCCCAGGCCTACCACCTGGGACCTGTGCAGGAGCCCAGGCCAAGGTAAGGCCTAGGACCAACCCCATAGGCCTATGTGAGAGCACAAGCCTAGGACTGCCCCTGTGCAGAGTCGCACTCCACGCTGTTGCTCCCTTCCCTATCCATCTTGGGATACTGCAGCCATGGCCATAGCCCTCCCCATGTAGTAGCCTCCACCTTGAGACAACAAACAGGGCCTGGAGGCAGCTGCCCACTACAGCATAGCATGCCACAGTGCCACAGCACTCCATCTCTGATCAATCAGCCCAAAGCCATTGTAAGTCCCACCCTTTTAGCCCCATCTCTGAAAATACATCCATCTTGGGCCACCCCCACTGTTATCTTGAGTTACCTCCACTACCATCACCACCATCATTAGTTGTAGTAGCATCCATCTGGGGACACCTGCTGGACTGCAAGTGAACTCTAAGGTGAGGTACAGATAAACTGTAGGGTCACTACAAGATTATAGGGTAGAAATCTCAATACCTCAGATTGGAACTGCAAGAAAGTAAGACACATAATCAACATGAAAAAACAAGGGAAGAAAGTACCCCAAACAAACCAAGATACAATAATAGAATACATTGACAGTACAGTTGATGAAATGTCAGAGAAAGAATTCAGAATGTACATAATTAAAATTATCTGTGAATTAAAGAATGACTTAAGTGAACAAATACAGGCAAAAATTGCTCACTCCAACAAAGAGGTAAGAGAGCAAAAACAGGTAGCAAAAGATTACTTCAAGAAAGACATAGAGATTATGAAAAAGAAAACCTATCAAAAATTCTTAGACGACATGATTCTATACTTAGAGGATCCAAAAAGTTCCACCAGAAAACTTCTAGAACTGATAAATGAATTCAGTAAAATTGCAGGATATAAAATCAATATACATAAATCAAATGCGTTTCTATACATCAGCAATGAATCCTCTGAAAGAGAAATTAGAAAAACTACTCCATTCACAATAGCCTCCAAAAAAATAAAATACTTGGGAATCAATCTAACAAGAGAGGTGGAAGACCTCTACAATGAAAATTACAAGACACTAAAGAAAGAAATTGAAGAACATCTCAGAAGATGGAAAGACCTACCATGCTCCTGGATAGGCAGAATCAATATTATTAAAATGGCCATACTACCCAAAGCACTATACAGATTCAATGCAATCCCAATTAAAATCCCAAAGGCCTTTCTTGTAGAAATAGAAAAGGCAATCATGAAATTCATTTGGAAAAATAAGAGACCGAGAATAGCTAAAGCTATCCTGAGCAAGAAGAGTGAAGCAGGAGGCATCA
>PVHX01016856.1:0-41882 GCA_004024805.1 Geosciurus inauris
GAGGGGCCAGGAACAAATACACTCCAAGGTCCCCAGTGACCTACTTCCTCCAACTATGTCCCACCTCTTACAGTTGCTATTCAAATTATTAATCCATCAAATATATTAATCCACTGATGAGGTTACAGCTCTCATAATCTAATTATTTCACCTCTGAACATTGCTCGTTGCCTAACACCTGAGGTTTTGTGGGAAACATTTTTAGATCCCAACCATAACAATGACCTAGTATTAAGGAGACAGAAATTTCCTCCATGGCCTTGCATGATTTTTATTTAAAACTAAATTTCCTGTTTTATTAACTAACTCTGAAATGTATGTTATAGGAAACAGTCTTCATTTTCAAAATTTGTTAAATTGTTTTTTCTAGGTGGAAATCTACTTAAAAGACAAATAGTCCCTAAGTTCACACAGAGGTATAAATGACTGACAGTTGATCTTTTGGTGAGAGAGCCTAAGAGAACTCTGGGTCCCCAGCACAAGAAACAGTGAGTCATCTAAGACTCTCTGGACTTGATTTCATCTGTAGGATGGAGATAATAACAGTGTCTCCTTCTCAGGCTGAGTGAAGATGAACTGAGGTAATATATATACAGTGTGTATGTCTGGGATATTGTAAATATTTATCAAGTTTCATCATCATAATCATCATCAGTATTCCTCCCTCTGTCATTTCTATGGGAAATCCAGCTCACAGTTTGGGGATTTTTTAATATATTAATGCCAAAGCCACATCCTCTAAAAGCTGCTCTGGGACCTCCATACAAAGCCTACTTTGTGACAACGCATTCAGGCACTCAGCCTCCCCACAGATAGCTTGCATGGATAAGTAGAGAGATTCTGCTGTGCTTCTTGGTCCCAATATGCCTATCACTAATCTAATAATATTCCCCTGCAGAAACTGATACAGCCTCAGTATCTCACATAGACAGAAAATGTAAACCAGTAACTCCAGGATTAGTCTCTTATTCCTTCTTCTTGACCAGACAATTTTGTAAGAGTAACTAACTAAAAGTCCCCAAAGCAGAGCGGCAAATTATACTGTCTTTTGTTCTGTTGAAAGCCTCACCCATTTCGAGGTACTAAATCACATTTTTAAATTGCAAAACTTATCAGAGTGTAATTAACCTGTGTTGCTTCATATTCCTGATGCAGCAATTGTTTAAGACATGGCTTTATAAGGGACCAAAAAAGAGCACTGAGCAACACATGATGCTGAGAACTTCAGTGTACCCATCACACCCTACCCAGAGAGGCAAAAGGGAAGGCCAAGAGAGGCAGAATTGAAGAAAAGGTCATGCTCAATCGAAAGACATTTCCATTTCTGTTCTTACTCCACATGCAGCTCGCCAAGACCTTTCCTGCACCTTCTGGACACTCAGAAGAGAAAAATGCAAAAATTGTTCAGGTAAATTAACTGTTGATTAAGCGGGTGGTTGATTTACTGATTACCAGGAAATTGTGTGTTGTTTTCTCTCATCAGTTTAAATAGGCTGAAAGAATTGATCTGAGTGATTTGCTTGAGGTTCCACATCTTCTTCTAGTGATTTGGAGAGTTCCAAGCTGGCAAGGTCCAGCACTCTAAAATCTAGAAATGAAAACAAACTGGGCTCTTCAAAATTGAGAAAATACGGCAGATTCCTCCAGCTGAAAACTCACTTAAAAAGAATGGTTAAACAATGATTTTCTTTCTTACCTAAGATTTTTCTCTTCCACTATATCTGTAATCCAAGTCTAGATGTCTGCTGCTTCCTATATGGACATTTCTTTGCATCCAAAAGTGTCAGATGTAGAAGAAAACATGAGGATGGGGTTTATAATGGACTTCAAGTAGCACATGGTGCAATCAGATTTCCCAGCAACAACTGTGGAACTCTTATAAATTCTTGGAAACATTTCAAAAGCAAAACCAATAGCTTTTTCCCCATTTTTTTTCCAGTATGAAATTCAGGCCAAAAGTTTTAATAAATACAAGGAATGTTGTGCATGTGTTTTTCATACGCAATTTTCTCAGCATTACAGTTATAGAATAGCCTTGTTCTTGTCTTTTGGGGGGGGGTGTACTTCTTATAATGGTAACTGTGACTCCCAGGTTAATATCTAAAATCTACCCAGTGCTTACTCTTTACAAGTTCATAACTGCCCTGGCGGGGGCGGGGAAAATATTTATTCCCATTTCAGAGACAAAAGTGAATCTTAAATCAGATAAGTAATGTGTCCAAGCATCACAGTGAATCCATGGCATAGCTAAGATTCGCCCAAACCTATGTGAGCCCATATGTGTGTCCTATGTCACCTTCAAAATGTCAGGTTCCCAGGCCACATGAGATGAGACAGAATCTCAGGACTGGCTTGTTAACGTCCCTCAGCAACTTTCAAATGATGTTTGGCCCCTTTCAAAGGGAAATAACTAACTTAGTGAACAAAATATTAATATCGATGATGCTGCCTTTACCCCAAAACATATTTGGATTTCTTTTTAAATGATAAACTCTCATTTGAGAGGCAACATGGTGAGCTGGGACCTGCATTGTGACTCACTTCTCTGTGCCTCCACTTCTTCATTAAACCTTATCTCCAAAGGATTAAAATGGAAAATCTGCACTGATGCAAATAATGCCTCAAAAGAAGCCAAAAAATGTTAGTCCTGCTTTCTTTCTTTTTTTTTTTTAATAGAGGTAAGAAGGTAGTTTTCTGACTAGTTTTCTGACTAGTTTTCTGACTATCACGCATTTTGCATGTGTGTGACTCAGTCCTGGTCCCTTGTGAGACACTCATTTTTATGCATGGATGTTAACTTGTGAATTAACAGAGGGAGCATTCTTTCTAATAAGCATTGTTCCCTCCAACTCAACCCATGAATATGAGTTACTGTTCCTGCGGCTCGCAGATTATGAGTCCTGGTTTAAACTCTGTATTAATTTAGAAAGGATTGCAAAATGCCCAGAGAACTGAAGATAATTTCACAGCAAACACTCTTATGCTTATTTTATCCAGAATTACCTAGAAAAGTTCTACCAACTACCAAGCAACCAATACTGGTATGCAAGGAAGAACAGCACTAGTATGATTGTTGAAAAGCTTAAGGAAATGCAGAGATTTTTTGGGCTGAATGTGACGGGGAAGCCAAATGTGGAAACTCTGGAGATGATGGGAAAGCCTCGCTGTGGAGTGCCCGATAGTGGCGACTTTATGTTGACCCCCGGAAACCCCACGTGGAAACACACTGACCTAACTTACAGGTGATACTTCTAGAGCTTCAGAATTTACTCACCCAGCTCCTATGATATGCCAGGCACAAATGGGTAAATATCCCTGCCTCTGCAGAGAATGAAAAGTAGATGCGTATGAGAGAATGAAAGAGTAGTGCTCCCATGGATTTTTTTTTTACACCAAAGCCTGCCATTTTTGTTTTCCTCCTCCAACAATCAAAAGAAGGCTATGGCAATGGGAGGCTGTCTCTCTAGGTACTGACTTTAGGACCGCCCCCTCCCGAAAAAAAAGTCTTAATCATTGCTGGAGAGGATCTGGCCTGATCTTTCATACATCTTGATAGAAATAACAAGAATACCCAATGTTTGTGAAACACTATTTTCCAAGTTGAGAACTAAATGTTTTACATGTATTTAATCCCCACAAGAACCCTATGAGAGGGAGACTATGTTACCATCCTCGTTTTGTGAGTGAGCACACTGAGGCTTAAGAACATGGCATAATTTGTCCAGACCCGTGTCTGCTTTCAACCCTGAGACTCGCGCTACCTCCTCATCCCCTTTCCAGTGGTAGCATCTTGCAGGTACAACTCACCCTAAAAAGAGCCGCTTGTCTGCCAATGGAAGGCTGTTCCCAGCAATAACAAACCCTTTATGCTCCTTCTCATTTTGAAGGATTATAAACTATACCCCGCAGTTGTCAGAGGCTGAAGTGGAAACCGCAATTGAGAAAGCCTTTGGAGTCTGGAGCGCGGCATCACCCCTGACCTTCACCAGGGTATCGCAGGGAGAAGCAGACATCAATATTGCTTTTGCCCAAAGAGGTAGGCTCAAAGAACTCATGTTCAGTTTTGTTTCCCTGGCTAATCTGAAATGTGAAAAGGACTTAACACTAATTGTTTTATTTCAGAACACGGTGACAACTCTCCATTTGATGGACCCAATGGAATCCTTGCTCATGCCTTTCAGCCAGGCCAAGGTATTGGAGGAGATGCTCATTTCGATGCAGAAGAGACATGGACACAAACCTCCAGAAGTAAGTTAACCAAGGTTATGTCCACATGCAGCTTCTGAATTAACCTTTTCCACATTAGAATCTGCATATATGTATGCAAGCACACTCCCAACTTATTGTAATATTTCAAACTCTTGTAAATAGATCTTTTAAAATTTTTGCTACCTTAAGAAACTAAGTTAATGAGAGTTTTAAAAAAATTCCAAAGCTAAGTATTGATCTTATATCCTAGGGTACTATCTTTGTCTGTTTAGGCTACTATAACAGAATACCTGAGACTTCATAATTGATAAAGAAAAATTATTTCCTCATGATTTTAAAGGCTAGGAAATCTAAGATTGAGGTGCTGGCATCTGTTGAGATCTTTCTTCCTGCACTCTCACATGGTAGAAAGCAGAAGGGCAAAAGAGGAAAAAGAGAGTAAACTTGCAAACTTTTTACAAGAGTATTAATCTAAATTTTCCACTAGGCCCCATCTCTTAACACTAAAGTATTGGGGATTAAGTTTGTATCACAAGAATTTCTATGTGACACATGCAAACCATAGCCAGCAGGTTTAACAAAACAACAAACCATGGCCAAATCCTGCCTGGCCCCTGTTTGTGTAAATAAAGTTGTATTAGAGGAAGGGCACCCTCACTTGGCTATGTACTGTCTAAGGCTGCTTTCACTCTGCAATAGCAGAGCTAAGTAGCTGTGACAGAATATTTGGCTTACAAAGCCTAAAAGTTTACTGACTACTGCTATGGGTCATATCTCTTTTTAAATATTTTGAAATGTAATAGTGTTTGAAAAGGCCTATTTTCCAAATTTTTGGAAATTCAGAAATAATTTGGTTCACTTGGAAAGCCATCCTATTTAGAAAAGAGTAGCCACATTTTCTCATTTAGTTTCATTCATTTTCATGAAGCTCTTTTTCAATGGTATGTTCCTACACAGCAAACCATTCCTTTCAGGAGACTCCTCATGACTAGAAAAACAAGGCCACCTGAAGGGAAGAACAGTGCTGAGCACAGGTGTATCCAGACCATGTGGGATTTAAGAAGGCCATGGAGTTACAATGTGCCAGAGAGCACATTTTAGAAAATGATAGGAAATGCTCCTTTTACCTTGTTTGGGACTTGTTTCTCCCACCCTTTTCTCCACATATATGTTGTAAGTGTCTACTCAAGTCCCTGTGCTAGGAGCTGTGTGTGCCCAAAGATTAATAGTAACTCTCCATGACTCTATTTCTCCATGACTCCATGAACTTCCCACTAGTTCAGGCAATCATCACCTCTTACCTTCACTTAATGATTCAGATTCCTAACGAGTCACCCCCCATCCAGTCTCTGCTCCCTCTAATTTTTCCCTGCATTGCAGCACAGTCTGTCTTTGGAAAGCCCATCTTGAATCACATGACTCTCCTACTTAAAAGTTTCAGTGTTTACATAGTCTGCGCCAAATCGGGTCTAAGCACCTTCACTTGGCATTAAAGGCTCTTCATGATTGTCCACCTCATCTGTGACTTGTCTTCACATTTCACATATGCCAGCCACACTGTGCGTGGCTTTATCTTTACCTTTACCTTGCTTTATCTCTTTGAAACCTCCATTTTCATGCCCCAAACCCCATCTTTAAGAATCTCCATCATCTATCCATGTTGTGACAAAGGCCACTTTCTAATTTGTCTTCAGCTGGAGATAAGGTCTTTCCCAAAGATTCCTGAGAACCTTTGTCTCTCCTACTTGTTCTCACTCATTCTTCTGTGCCTTTAAGTTGTTTGCACATATAGCTCCCCTTCTAGATGATGAACGCCTGGAGAACAAAGAACCCCTGAAACTCCCACACAGCCTCTCACTCAGTACCCAGGCACTCAAAGATGTTTTTGAAATGCACTTCTGAATGCACAGATGGAAGGATGTGAAGATGAGAAAGCAAGTCTTGGAGGATGGGTAAAATTTTACTAGAATGATAATCAACAGGAAGTTGAGCTTTGTGGTAGGAGCATGGGTCTTGCCATTATACCTGGATTTCACCCTAGATCTACTGCTTACCACAAAGTAAGTTACAGAATAGGTTACAAAGAGCAATAATAAGATATTTAAAAACTATAGTTTAGTTCTTTTATTGTAAAAAATATTGCTAATAAAACTGCACAAAAATGTTGTGAGTATTGCCATAACACTGCCTAGTTTGGGATAGGTACTCTACAACTATGATTAGAAGAAAAAGGAAAAAAAAAAAAAAAAAAAAAAAGCAGGCATGTAGGAGAGGCCACACAGACTGACTGGACTGAAGGAATCACAGCAGGAGTCCAAGTCTCAAATGTCTGATGGAGCCAGGCAGGGGAGTCTTGAAGGCCAGGGAAAGGTGCTTGGGCTTTGTTTGATGGGAAATGAGTTCCTTGGAAATTTTAAAGTTCCTTGTTATGAAAGGAACTATGCTCATGGAAGTTATTAGAAGATGGGGAAAGGAAGCGATAAGGAGGCTTTGCCTCTCTCTGGAGAATTCCCAGAGCTGCTTGAAGGGCCTGGACACAGGGAGGAGCCATGCTAGGCTATGGCTGACCAGGGAGTGAATGAGAGACATCCCTGCATCTGAGTCTCCTCTACTGCCTGGAAGCCTTCTTTCCTAACTACCCTTTCACTAAGATCCTACTAATGAGCCTGAGTGTCTGGGCACTGGAGAGGAGAGTGGGAGCACCAGAGGACAAACCTTCTTAGGGGCACGAGATCCCAGCCCAGCCGTCCTTTCTCCAAGCCTCAGTCCCACGTCCACAAAGTGCAGAAACTAGAATAAAAGAAGCTTTGCTTAGTTCTAAGACTTGATAAGATGTTCAGATTCACCTACTCCCCACCCATGACTCTTCCCTAGATCTCTCCCACTCCCCATTTCTCCAGGTACCTACGAGAAGATGTAAAAGTTGGTCACAGGAAGTGTTGCTTCCCCTGGCTTGGAGACTGCATTCCTAGAGATCATACTTCTTCCATGTGGAATCCTTCTGAAGTCATTCACTATGCCTGCTTGTATTTCAGATTACAACTTGTTTCTGGTTGCTGCACATGAGTTCGGCCATTCCTTAGGGCTCTCTCACTCCTCTGACCCTGGTGCCTTGATGTATCCCAACTATGCTTTCAGAGAGCCCAGCACCTACTCGCTCCCTCAAGATGACATCAATGGCATTCAGGCCATCTATGGTAAGGTCACCCAAAGAACCATGCAGCACATGGTAGGACCTGGAAATAGGCCCCCAACAGGCCCAGAATCTGAGCATCTCTCTTTGGACTTCTATCAAATTCCGTCCTCAGAGCAAGCTTAAACTGAACTCTGAAAGTCACCAGCAATAAATTTGGTGTTAACAAAGGAGACCTTGGGAATAAAGCCTCTATTGCTGCCTTAAGAGAAAAAAAAAAGGGAAGAAATGCACCATGGCAATCCCCAGTCATTGTCTCTGGATGATGGGGAATTTCTCCTCCTTGTTTTCTTGTTTCCCAATTTATGTATTCTAAAAAGGTAGGACTATCTCTTTTTAATACTGCAAACTGCTTCTAGATGTACTAATAAAAAATTATCACATAGATCCTAAGGTACAGAGGATGCTGAGGATGTTCACTAAAGTCTTGCTTGTGGTGGTAGGAGTCGGAGGGCACCTAGCGCCACAGGTGGAAACAGAATTAGATGTGTATATGGCAACAATGTAAATGGGTCTTTAAAGCTTTGAGCTTTCTGAAGAAGAAACAGAATGGCACTACTCTATAAGGTATAAATTAAATGACACAATCTATGACTCTACATAGATCTCAAATGTATATAGACAAATTAAGGCATTTTCAAGAAACAGGCAAACCAAAAGGTGTACAGTGAACATACTAAAATAGTTGTTTGAGGGAGAAGGGGGAACAGAAGTATAGTGTGGAGAGGAGAAACATATTTTTCAGGAAGGGGAGCAGGGAACTTTTGCCTGGTCCTAAGAAGTTCTCCCTGGGTAAAACTACAGCATCTCTCCTCCCTCTTGCCCTCCTGCTCCATATGCAATGGAATGAAGTGAAATGGAAGATAATTGAGAGGAGAGGAATGGAATCAGGCAAAGCACTCTCCCCTCTCTGGCAGAAAAGCACCATAAAATCAAGCAAGCAGGGTACGACAACCAGGGGACTTTTTGGTGATGGTTGAATATCCAGGAACACTGAGCACTAATCCAACTCCCTCTGTACCCCAACTCTCCCCCATGCCAAAATAACCTCCTTCCTTTGCTCATTAACATTTTAAATTCCCTTAACTATCAGTATAGCCCTTTATCCTACAATGAGACAATTCATTACAATGTAAATTTTTATAGAAAAGATGCTGCTAAAATTTGATCTAGATTTGCACTGCAAGATACATGACTACTGTTGGCTGCTTTCCTGGATCCGGCTTTTGGTGGGAAGGAAGTTGATACTGAATGACCAAAAGTATCAGAAGGAGTAACCAAGAAGCGGGAGAGACTATTAGAAGTTACAGGGGAGGGGGCAGAAATTTACATTTCTTTACTTCTCAACTTTACCTGAAACTAATCTTGAAAATAAACAAACAAAAACTTCAGGAGGGCAAAATGTATAGCAACTTTAGTGCCTTGTGGGAGAGGCTGGCAGCAGGGTCTGTGAAGACCCTTCACCTTCTTGAAAAATAGTTCAAGTAAAAGCTAAGAGTGACACTGGACTCATGCTTATAAAACTCTTTTACCCCCAGGACCTTCAAACAACCCTATCCAACCCACCGGACAAACCACGCCCACAGCCTGTGATCCCCGGTTGACATTTGACGCTGCCACCACACTCCGTGGAGAAATACTCTTCTTTAAAGACAAGTATAAAGTTGAACTGTTCTTCCTTTTACTTTTCTTACTGACACATCTTAAAACCAGATTCTATTTAAGTCAAATTACTCAGCTTTTCCTTTGAATTCTACACACACACGCCTCACTGGAAGTGTTAGTGTGTTCTGGGTAACAGAACATCCAAGAAAAGAAAAGGAAAAAAAAAAGCTGAAACATTCAGATATCTGGTGGTATAAACAGACATGGACTATATTTGCTTGGGAACTTGATAACTGTGTTTAACCAACACCAAAAATTCATTCTCATCCAAAATCAGCCAAGTAAATGGAAGCTATCTTCACTTAGCTAGCTGTGAGGCAAATCATCTAACATTAAAATTTTGATTTTTCTGCACAAAAAATGTGCAGAATCATATTTTATGACTGTGGAATTACAGATTGAATGAATGTGTTGTTGTTTTTGTCAAATGACTACATATTCTCATATTTAATGAATACAGTAATGAAAGATATTCATGAAGTAAGATCCGATAATGTGGGAGGACATTTAATTGCATTTGGGGCAATGCCAAATGCAATCTAATAAGATCACTCCTGTGACCTCCTCTGAAAACCATGAAGTACTCACCAGATAGGTAGTATCACCACAGAGCCTAGCCATGTGCTGGTCATTATACCAAAAACTGCATGTTTTGTATAGTTATATCCTTCCAGCAAATTAATAATGGTCATAACTAGCCTGAGAATCAGAAACTGACCACCTAGACTACTGTGTATGTTTGTGGTACACATTTCCTCGTGTCCTGTTAGGTACTTCTGGAGACGGCATCCTCAGCTCCGACAAGTTGAACTGAATTTTGTTTCTCTATTCTGGCCATCCCTGCCAAATGGTATTCAAGCTGCTTATGAGGATTTTGATAGAGACCTGGTTTTCCTATTCAAAGGTAACTTCCTAAAGGTTTCTTATTTTAGTTCTTCCTGACAGGAAGGAGCAAGATTATCTGTGGGCCATTGCAGGTTCAAAAGGGTAAGCCACAGAGAGCACTGTGCTAGCTAGGCCTTTGCCCAGACACCAGGGTGGACCGCATCTTGGTCACTAACCACTGTGTGAATTTAAGCAGGTCATGCTGCCTTCAGGCTTCAATATTGTCACCAAGAAACTGAGAAAACCACATTAGACACTCTTTAGTATTTTCCATCTTCATCCTAGACATAATTTTCTAGCATTTCTTAAGTTTGTAATTTAGACACTATGTAGAGGTCACATGAGATAGGACATCCAATTGTGGGGCCCCAAATGTCAGGCTAAAAAGTTTGTATGTTTTACAGGTACAGAAAGAAACCACTGGGGCTCTCATAGCCCCCATGAAATTAACTTTGCCACACTCATTATCTTTCAAAGACTGTTTTTTTCCATTTTTTATTTCTTTATAGTTAATTATCCAAAGACCAGGAAAGAGTATAAATCATTTTGAAGAAATGGAAGAATTTTATTTAACATGTAACCTGAATCCTTACAGGCAACCAATACTGGGCTCTGAGTGGCTATGACATTTTGCAAGGTTATCCCAGGAGCATAGCCAACTACGGCTTCCCAAGCGCTGTGCAAGCCATTGATGCAGCTGTTTCCTATGGAAGAAAGACATACTTCTTTGTAAACCACCAATTCTGGAGGTAAGATAAACATTTTTCAATTAGAAGTTGAAATCCGTGTTTCTCTACCCTGTCTGCAAACTACTAAGAATCAGACATGTAAAGGTTTGAAAGATCTAGGTGAGATTTGATAGGTTTTCATGAGACTATATTCATTTTCACAAGATGACTAATGTTATCATGGCTTTTGAAAATTTTATTTTTATAAAGTTGAAATGCGGGGCTGGGATTGTAGCTCAGCGGTAGAGCACTTGCCTCGCATGCGTGAGGCCCTGGGTTCGATCCTCAGCACCACATACAAAGCAATAAAATAAAGACACTGTGTCCATCTATAACGAAAAATAAATTTAAAAAAAAAAAAGTTGAAATGCCTGCATAATAGTGTTGAGAATTTTGTATCATGAAACAGAACATTTTCATAAAACACTAGGGTGAGATGCAAAGAAAGACATAGGCTAATACTTATTAATAGTTAAATTCTGACAATGAACAAATATTCTCTAGATAGCCTGCAGAATTTGGTGTCCAAGATGAACTCACTATTTACATTTATGTATACACACAAATATATACATATGCACATATACTATGTAACAATTAAGTAAAAATCATTAGAAAATATGAACTCTTGTTTTGAGGAATAACCTTGTATCAGCAATCAGAACCCTGATTTAGAATTAACAATACTTATATGTTTAATAAATAAGTGTGTACCCTTAGGTGAAATGGAGCATTCCTAATCTCAATAAATAGAACACTGTGGAAATTGAAAGAAGAAGTGTATGAGAAGGCACTTTGTAACATTTTAATTGGATAATTAAAATAAAACTGTTATCATTATAGTCTACATTGGCATTAAATCATGTGACTTTTTTTTATCAGATATGATAATGAAAGACAATCCATGGAACCAGGTTATCCCAAAAGCATACTAAGCACTTTTCCAGGAATAGGAAATAGAATTGATGCAGTTTTCCAGCAGGATCGTAAGTAGGGGGGAAAGGCCACAAATAAATTTATTTACAATTTTTAAATAGCACTTCTGCATTTGGCTGCTACATTGGGTCAGGAGGGGGCAGGTGTCTTCATTAACTAGAGACTTCTGATCTCTTTTGCAAGCTAATTCAATAAATTATCTCTTCTTTATAGACTTCTTCCTTTTCTTCATCGGATCAAGATACTATGCATTTAATCTTATTGCTCACAGAGTTACTAGAGTTGCAAGAAGCAATTTGTGGCTTAACTGTAGATACAGATGAAGCTAAATCAAACGAGTCTGCATCCATTTTCTGAACATGGAAGGAAATCCACCTTGCCTATTCTTCACATTGTGTCCTGTTTATATTTTTCTCAAAACTAAGTACTGTTTCCCATGGCCAAATTCATTTGTCCTAGTCTCAGGGAAAATATGTTTGGAATATTACACAACAGACTCTAATTTAGTTCCTCCACATTCCATCTAGTGAATCCATCACAAAGAGAAGGAAAGTAAGCCCTTGTCACCTCGATATTCTGTTAACCTCATATACTGTTTACATGCTTATCTGAGTTTTAAAATTCACCATTTCATTACTTCCTTATCTGACTTCAAATATCCCTGTCTCTTTAAACACATCTCACATGTACCTGCTACATGAAGTTTAGACCTCGATTTTGATTAGAAATAAGAATAATAAATAACATAAACAGTAGCTTTTATGTTTACAGAAAATGTGCTATTTTTTACTCTTGGAACGAAAGAAAGATAATATGTTATAGATTGAACTGTCTCTCCCCCCAAAAATATGTTGAAGTCTTAACATAAATATGAGTTTACCAGGCTCTTTGCAGATATAATTAAGCAAAGATGATGTTATACTGGACTAGGGTGAGCCATAAAACCATATTACTTGTATCCTTATAAAAAGAGGAGAGAGTTGGGGATGTAGTTCAGTGGTAGAGCACTTGCCTAGTATACACAAAGGCCCTGGGCTCAATCCCCAACACTGCCAAAAAGAAAAGGAGAGTTAGAGGAGAAATATGGCCACATAGGGGAGAAGAACATATAAAGATAGAGCTAGAGATTAAAGGGATGCATGTACAAGCCAAGGTATGCCAAAGATTGCCAGCAACCACCAGATGCTGGGAAGAGACAAGGAAAGATCCTTCCCAATAAGCTGCAGAAAGGAGACTCTGGCCCTGAGCTACCTGACGGTTTGGGACTTCTAATCTTCAGGACTATGAGAGAATAAAATTCTGTTGTTTCAAGCCACAAGTTTGTTGCACTTTGTTACAGCAGCCCTAGAAAGCTAACACAGTTCCTCTGAACTTAAGAAAAGGAATCAGTACGGAATGTGGAAGTTGAGCCCCAGTGAAGATTACTACGCATCTTTCCAGGAAAGCAGCAAAAAAGAGAGTTCCACTGCCTCTCCTACCTCCTTCCTGCACTCTTCTTCTAGAGTCCTAACAAATGGACCAGTTGGATCTGTTGTTTCCTAGTTCTTTACTCCTTAGTTATTCAGGAGGGCACACTCTACAGATGACTGGGGTTTACTGCACAAACAGAACAGTGTTAGGCACAACATTTAATAAACCTTATTAAATTGAACTAAATTGAACAATACATCAATTTGCTAAGGATCTTTTCTGTTTAGAACTTTACGATTTATGGAGCCTCAATGAGTAGCACAGACACCAAAATCATTATAACATCAAATTTGCAGATTTAGAATGCAAAACAGCTTATTACACAATAAATACATGAACTGTAAAATACATTTCTCACTAGCACATCCTTTTTTTCCCCTCTGTTAAAGTTTTTAAATTAACATGGCATCTTATTCTGATTCAAAATATCTATGAAATCAATTCAAAATAAAGATTTTCATTTTAAATGACTGGTGATCTACTTTTAATTTCTTAAAATGCCACCACATAGTTTATGCAAAGCATAAAAAGGAATAGAAAATTTTAGATATATTTATTATTACTGTATATATATATACATACATATATGTGTGTATATATATATATACAATGTCCTCAAAAAAACTCCTCAAATATGTCAGCACATTATTTTCAACTTATTTTACACAATTAGAAACAAGAAAAACCAGAGACTAGTATACACCAACATTCTACTCGTTTATTCATTCATTTACCTTGTGCTGTGCTGGGGAAAGTAAGAAAGATCTATAACTAGTTCATTGAACTGATGTAACAAGAACAAAAGGACCTGTCAGAACTTCACGTTCTATTTTCAGCTGCAGAGTCAGTTTCAGACTACTGTGCTTTCTAAAATTTCCTATGATGTTCTATATGCATGAAAATGAGGCTCATTTTCTCAGAACACCTGCTAATTGTGTAAGCCAATCATGACAGATTCTTGACCCAAACCTCATGTATACATTTTTGAGATGAGAATTGAATTAGTAATTTATTTAACCATACTTCACAGTCACAGGAAGTGAACAGCAATATGAAATGAAATAAAGAATTCAAAAAGTATTCCTTTTTTTCCCCTCCCTTTAATTCTTTTCTCAACAATGTGTGGTATTTTCTGGCTGCCTCATTGATGTTTTATGTGAGTACATAATAAGGATCTAAGCTTAGAATTTAAATAATAAGATTCCTTTTTATTTAGGTTGAGTGTATTCAAAAGCAAAGCCTAAGTCAAGATCTCGGTGCAATTATTTTTGGGGGACGGGCATGGTCCCAGCAAGCAAAAGTGAGTAAGACAGGGAAGGCAGAAAAGCCAATACAGTACAGGTATGGGTTGTCAAGGTTTCCGCTATGGGCAACTGGCGATTCCACCAGGGCTTCCAGAGAAGTTGACAGAAACCCTTTCAGAGGTGCACGACTCAGATGAACACGAATCTGGAACAATCATCCTTCAGTTCCCAATCCCCTTGGGTGAGAACTGTCCCTGAAGGTGTTTACAATTTGCCCTTATGAGCTGTACTCTCAATTCCATGGAATCTCTGTGGCAGAAAGCAGAAAGATACACAGTATGTGCTTATGGTTGGACTTTGTCAGAAAGAGGTGAGTTACACAAACCTGCCTATCTGCAGCAATTAAATCAGAGGTGTGTGGGGAACCAGAGGCAGCTCTTATAGTTTTGTTTCAGAGAGATTTAAATGATGGGAAATGGGAGGAGTCCTTTTTGAAGAAACCAGCCCAAGAAAAAAGATTTATAAATACTGACACTGGAGAAATCTCAGCATGGCAGAGGCCACTAATTACCAATACTAATATCCATTCTCCACTTACACTTTTTCAGTGAGTCACCAATTTCATCAGAAGTAACAATACATCCAGCCAAAAGACTACATTTTATAGTCTTGCTTACAGTTAGATGTGGCCATGTGTTTCATTTCTACACAAAATGAAAGTTAAGTTAATTGTTGTGTGGAGTGTCTCAAAAGATACTAAGAGTTTGCTTTTCTTTTTCCCTGCTGTATATAATGTAGATGCAATGGCTGGAGCTTGAGAAGAAACCTGGACCATGAGACATTGATTTAAGAGAGTGGAATAGCTAAGTGGATATTCCCTGGACCATGGAAGCTGGGCTTCTTTTATTTGATGGAAAAATAAATTTTAATTTTATTAACTTATTTTTGTTGTGTTCAACTAAATCTCATTCTGACTAATACACCACATGAAATGTCTTGGACCTGCCCTACCTCCCTGCAGGGAAGGTCATCAATTTACCAGCCCAGTCCATGTACATGAGAGCTTCCAGCTGGCTTTCTTATCTCACATTCTAAAACAGATTATACAACACAAAATCACTAAGCATTTGAGAAAAAGACTCCAATGAAAAACAGAGACCAAGAAAGAAACTTTGAGGAAATATAGACAATTCTGGGAGTAAAAGTAAATGTCAAAATAAACTAAGGAACACTTAACTTTAACATTCTCAAAAAAAAAAAAAAAAAAAAGGAAAAGAAAAAAAGACAATATTTTGCTTCCAAATATCACCTAAAATGCAAAAAAGTAAAAACAAATGTAAACAGTTACTCCAAGAACTGAAAAGGACTCTTTAAAATATGATAGTGGAAATAAATATTCAATAGGTGAGCTGGAGATTAAAGTTGGTAGGAAATAGTAAAGGGCATATCAGATACCAAAACTCAGTTCAGGAGGGCCAATTAGAAGAAATACTACAGGAAACTTACTTCCAATAGATGGTTCCATAATGAAAAGGCCTATTTACTGTCCAATATTAATAGAAGACCCACATCAAGAGACACAGTTATGAAATTTAAGAATATCTACATATAGGACCTGGGTTATGGCACAGTGGTAGCGTGCTCACCTAGCACGCTTGAAGCACTGGGTTTGATCCTCAGCACCACATAAAAATAAAATAAAGATATTCTGTCCACCTACAACTAAAAAATAAATATTAAAAAAAGAATATCTACATATAGAAAAAAATTTCCAAAATTTTTCAAATTATCAAGAGTCATAATAGAAGACTTTTCAATTGTAACACTGAATCCTGCAAAGCAGTGGAACTGTACCTTCAAAGTTCTAAGGGAAATTGATTCCAGCCAGAGACTCTGTATAGCCACATTATCAATCATGGGTGTGGACGGAATAAAGGGAATTCATAGGCATGAAAGTATTCAAAATATTTGTTTTCCTTGAATTCTTTCTTAGAAAACTCCTTGGAGATAAACTCCATCAAAACAAGGAAGCAAGTCACAAAATAGGTAGAAATTAAATCCAGGAACTAGGGATCTAACACAATCATAACAGGAATTTTCTCATTCATGATAGGATGACAGCTTTGCTACAAACACAAATCAAAGGTGACAAAATGTCTTCAAGGGGGGAAAAATATATTGCTAGATGTGTAGTGTTTCATTATTTTGTGAAGGATTGAGAGTTCTGTTGGAGAATTTGAAAAAGAATGCACAAATAAAAATTAAAAGTTAAGGGGGGAAATGTCCTACAAGAAAGGAGATGTTATGATAGTACACTACACAGCTGTCGTATGAATAATATTTTCGTTATCATAAGTGCAAAAACACTGATTAACAATTCAACGAAAACTTCACTATTACCAAATGAGGAAAATGGAGGAGGAAGTAAGGTGAATGTTGAATCATCCTCTTCCATAGAAAGATGTTAATAATAGCACTTAACATTGAAAACTCGAGAACTACTAGCATAAGCATGCTATTTAGAAAGGTAGAGTTCAGAATGAAGAGAAAAGCTATAGAAATAATTTCATGTTGTTTGTGGGACTTGAAGGAATGAATGGTTGGGGCAAAGAGATTCTGTTTTTCATTAGAAACAATACATCACCATTTGGATGTTTTCTTGTTTTTGATAACTCTTCAACTTATAAATTTTGTTCTGAAATATTTTAGAGTTTAAAAATCACAAAATAACAACAAACATGCTATACATCAGCTTCCAAAACCATTGGAACATAAAGCTTGATCATATCTACCAACTCCCCTTGATCCTTCTCTCTACCAAAGATCAATGAGATGATTTGAAACTGTATCTATGTCTATATCAACATAGATATAGTTGCATATATATAGCATGTGTATTTATATATAAACACTAAAACTACATATAGTTTGTATATGTATAGTTACACATATTATATATAGTTAAATATATACTTTTCAAACTATATATTTTATATACATGTATATATTAAATGAGTAAATACTACTTATATAACAGTATTTAAAATCAGGATGATTGTCAAAGGCAAGGAAATTATATGTCTACTTCGGGTTTATAGTATGCTCTTCAGCTATGTCACAGAAATTTTATTCAGGATATAGAAAGGAAGATCTGGAAAAGGCTATGCATTGAGAAGTTAAAATTTGGGAAGAAGAGGAAGAAAAATTTAGCAATTGGTAGAGGAACACAGAAGAACAAGAGAAAGGACATGGCTATCACTAGCAGTGTAGAAGAAAAGAACACAAGGGGCTCATACTACCTTAGAGGTATATCTTCACCTCTGATGTTAAATTTGGCCTTCAATGTCCTTCATGATCTGTGTCCTCTATAAATTCTTCATCATCCCAGTCAGCCATCTCCTTCATGAGCCCACGGCTATTTATACACACATTTCCCTGGTCAAACCAGAATTCCCATGGTTGGTTCCTGCTGTTACTCGCTTCCTGTGGCCTTCCCTCACCCATACACCTTCTCCCTACCTCCATGGGATTGATTCCTATGTTCTCCAGGATCCATGGCCAGCCCCAATGCAAGTTGTGTTACCCAAATGAGGCCTCTGGGCCACACTCATCGGCAGTGATCCCCCTGCTTTTGGTCCTTCTCAGTCTTCATGATGTGACTGCGCCTCCTTTGCCTCTGTTTTACCCAACTTTAGCGTCCGTGTTGAGTCCAAGTTCACCAGCCCAGCTGCAGTCACAGGGGCAGGCAACACAGGAGCAGGTGCTTGATAAATATTTGATGTTTACCTTAGTTAATTATACAATATGATTTCTGATTCAGTTATCTTTTCAGAATACTTCACTTCCAAGATATTTTGGGTTTCTTCAAAAGAGAATCATTTTGTAAACTCTAGAGGATTTATGAATAAAAAAATTACCAACTTTGCAAGAAGAAAAGTAACTTGGAGGTTCACCACACAGCAAATTCAATTCAATGGTGAACAATGTGTTTACCAATCACAAACTGTGATTGTGAAATCAAGTCTATTTCGGGGGGGAGAAAAAGCAAGTCATGAAACACTTCATGGCAAGTATCCTTTTCTGTTATTAATTAAATGATGATACAAGCCAATTCATGCCACGTCTCACTATTACTTTCTGAATTCTGTACAAACAGGAACGGGATTTAACTGAAGAGAAAGAGTAATGAAGAGCCTTCTGCCTCTATGTTTGTTTTTCATAACATTTTCCTCTGCATTTCCTGCAGATCGAGAGGTGGAAAATGAGGAAAACATGCACCTGGCTCAGGTACTGTCTCAATAAATGTTACTAACAGCTATCAATAAAAAGTTCATTTTATTGCTTCTCTCAGGACCTAAAAAGAAAGCAAATTCCTACAAGACAGTCCAGAAATTTCTTGTAAGAAGGAGGTACTTTCCATTTGTCTAGCTGTAAGGACATCAAGGTGAAGGGGTGAAAGGCAGGCCCGGGTGGGGGGAGCAGAATTTGCTATAACTTTGAAGATAGTGAAGGAGTTATGAAAGGAGGGAGGGGGCGACCCTGCAAGAGTGGAAATCTCCAGAGACACATTTCAAGACAATCAGGAGGACCTAAAATCGATAACTCAGAGACCCTATTTCTACACACATGAAAAGTACATTCCTTTAGAGATGTCTCCTAAAACTCAGTTCAAATATAAAAATTAGGCTGGGATTGTGGCTCTGCAGAAGAGCACTTGCCTCGCATGCGTGAGGCACTGGGTTCGATCCTTAGCACCACATACAAATAAATAAAATAAATAAATAAAATATCTACAATTTTAAAAATTTTTTTAAAATTAAAAATTATGTAAAATATAATATTTTATATAATAAATATAATTTGTTATATTTGCTTAAATCAAATAAATTAGAAAAGGGGATAATCACCTATCTCCTCTAGAATTTGTTTTAAGGAAATATCAGAATGAAACTAACAGCAAAAATATGTAAAATGCATCACTCTTTATCAGGTAGAGGTTTCATTGTGTTCTGTGGAAGTCTGGTCTTTTATGGGCTATGTGGTTTGGCTGATTCCAGTTACTCATAAATCAACCTATTCTTGGCATTGAAAGAACAGTTACTCCTTTCTTTTCACTTTGCTTCCTTTCTTTCATCTTTTCTTCGTTATTTATTTTCTTATTTTCCTCTCTACTGCCAAAAGGCATTTTAGGCCACTTCGTCTTATCCAGAAATGGAGATTTGCTCTCCGGTAGTCTGTGTCTTTTTCTGTCTTTTTGGTCAGGCATATCTCAACCAGTTCTACTCTCTTGAAATAGAAGGGAGTCATCTTGTTCAAAGAAAGAACAGGAGTCTCTTAGATGGCAAAATTCGGGAAATGCAAGCATTTTTTGGATTGACGGTGACTGGAAAATTGGACTCAAGCACTCTTGAGACCATGAAGACACCTAGGTGCGGGGTGCCGGATGTGGGTCAGTATGGCTACACTCTACCTGGATGGAGAAACTACAACCTCACATACAGGTAATGCTTCTGCCAACATAGGTTCACCTGATTAAAAGGAATATGAATATAAGCCTCCAAGAAACAACAGTCCTTTATTTTATTGAGTACCCCCATATGCATGTTACTTACAGGTCATGTTTTCCATCCTCCCCACGAGCCCGTGATGTAAGCACTACTGTTACTGCCACCTTGCACACAGGGAAACTAAAACAAAAGGTTATTGATCACAGCCAGGGTTACACAAGAGACTGGCTCCAGCAAATACATTCTAACTCCTATGCTCTGCCACCTGTGTGAGCTCAGGACCAGAAGCCCTGCTATCTGACTGCAGATGCCTTGGGGCATGGATGAGTGTGTGCAGAGAAAATGGGAAAGCACTGGAGCAGAAGCACTCGTGTTAGAGGTGTGTGTGTGTGTGTGTGTGCGCGCGCGCGGGCACAAACAAGCACTCTTTAGTGTGTTAGAGTTATCAAATCTGATGGGTTCCAGAGTGAATATGGGGTTTGCCCTCAGACACCTCAAAGCATAGGGGGCATTGCCAGAAAAAGGATCATGTCCCCAATTTGAGAAAGAGGCAGTGACCTTGACCACCATTCTGGAACCTTTCTGACAGTTCTTCCTTCATCTTACTGAGTCTTAGGATTTGAGATAAAAAGTGGGTTTAGCAAGACAGGAAATATAAACAAGTGAAAATCTTTTCCAGAATAACTCTTTGTGGCTCTCGAGTAAGAGTCTTAAAATAATGATATATGCATAAGACTGAATTCCATAAGACATTCAAGAAAATAAGTCTCAATTCTTTTAAAAACATATTTATAATAATTCACATAAACAAATGCATGCATGAGATTAATGCTGTCCCATTGAGAGGGTGATCTTAGGGAAGTCATTGAATCTCCTTCAACTCCTTTTGCTAAAGTGTTATAATACTACCTCATTCTTTGGGAAGAGGAAAGAATTGACTTGAATAACATATGGAAAAGTACTTCATTTTAATAAAGTCATTTACAAATGTAAGATAACAGCACCACACCAAAAATAACTGCAGCTCAAGATTGGTAAACTAGAAATGATTTTATAGTATGTGGGTGGATACATACATGTATAACCAGCAATTTCTACATTTTTGTTAATTTTTCAGAATAATGAACTACACTCCAGATATGGAAAAGGCTGATGTGGATGAGGCCATCCAAAAAGCTTTAGATGTATGGAGCAAAGTTACTCCCCTAACATTCACCAGGATATCCAAAGGGATTGCAGACATCATGATTGCCTTTAGGACTCGAGGTAAAGCTTTCCACAAAGAACAGTGTGGCTGTTTTCATCTCAGGAGACTTGGGCAGGCTGACCTGTTTCTCCCATGAATTGTATCTCACTCAGTGCATGGGCGCTGTCCTCGCTACTTTGATGGCCCCTTGGGAGTCCTTGGCCATGCCTTTCCTCCTGGCCTGGGTCTGGGTGGTGACACTCACTTTGACGAGGATGAAAATTGGACAACCAAGGACACATCAGGTGAGTCTAAGTTTCTTTATTAACAAAGTCATATTATTCTGAAGAATCTGAAAAGAAGAGCATCGCAAGGAGTTCCTTTTCCCTCTAAACCCCATGTCCCTGAAGTTTTCCACATTCCAGGATGACATCGATGGAAGTGCTCAATATTCATTCAGAAAATGGTGCTTGTGTAGCTCAGTCTTATCTACACAACACCCTCATAAAGTCACTAGTCCTATGATCATTCTGCATTTATTTACATACTCATTCATATACCCACAATGCCTGAGAGTCTACCATGTGCCTAAAACTATGTCAAGTGTTGTGTGGACCACACAGTTGCACTAGAAATTTCCCTGCCCTTCAGTAGGTCATGATCCTGTGTGATGTGTAAGTCTACACCCACATGCATGACATACAAGGAAGAACATGCTATGTTTTGTATCAATGGTAGAAGTCATCTACTGCTTGAAGATTGAAAGAATACTCTAGTGAGGTGGTGATTTTGAGCTTATGATTAAAGAATAATATGTGGCTTCATGGCCCATAGAGGACCTATTTAAAAGCATAAACATGTTCTTCTCATTCATGCCTGTCTGCAAAGGAATTAGACCCTGGTTCTTATATTTGACCTATTCCTTTAAACCAAGAAAGTTGATTTTTTTTCCCCATGGGCTTAACTGGCCCTAGAGGAGTTTTATTGCTTTTCAACAAAAAACAAAATTTACTACAGTAACCATGTATGCATTTTAAAAAGGAGCAGGCTCAGTAGATTCTCTGATTCTCTACATTCTTTTTTCCCTATCATTGTACCAACAATCTCTGTTGCATTGTCTGGCTTTAAGGATTCCAGAGAAGTACAGGTTGTAGCTCTCCTGACAGGCAGCATGCAAAGCTTCAGTTCATTCCTGACCAAGGGACTCTGGACAGTCTGTGTGGGTCAGTTCTACATTCTGCAAAAATGAAAGCCTCCACACAGAATGATTCATGGCCACTCACTTCTGAGTTGGAACATGTGAAACAACTGTTCTTCCAGGTGCTATTATGGCTGAGCTTCAGGCAGCAGGGGAAATCTGGGGCTGTTGCTGCTGTTGCCACAGGAGTTAGCATCACAAGAAGGGAATGAAGGAGGAATATTGTCATCCAAACGAGCAAATCAAGGAGGGCCATGTGAAGGTACTTGGATTTACCCTACAGCCAGTGGAGAACCTCTGAAGAACATAAGTAGAAGCAATATGATCCTGCGCCTCACTAAGGGGTCCTTCTTCCTGCCCGCAGAGGGTGTAAGCCACCAGAGAAGATGTTATAATTAGTGAAGAACAAAAGACAGAATAAGAATTTTTTAAAGGAAGCTTGGAGCACCTGATAGGCCCAGCCCACATAGGAGCTGGAGCTAAACAATTAGAAAATGGCTCCTGTGGTTTATTTAAGGGGGTACATCAAAGGCAAGGATAAGATTTCAGGGGTAGAGTCTTGTTTCATGGTGTCTTGCGGTCAGCAGGTTGATTGGCATGTTGGCAGGTCACACCCATCTCAGAGAGGCTGTGTGGCTGCCACAGGTCAACCCGTCTCTGGTGCTGTGTGGGACCAGGCAGAGCAGAATAGAAATTCACATGTGTTTGGGTGATCTTGCTCTGTGAGATTGCCACGGGAAGTTCACAAACACCAGATGTTTCTGTTCACTAGGCTGCGATGCCATTGTAGTCCACACACAACCCATGGATGGCTCTCAACATCTCCTCCATTTTTAATTTATAAATGCAGATGAGGGGTAATTATTTCAAGTCACTGGATCTTTCATCTGAGGGTGTTACAATCTATTATTGTGATATAAAAAGAATTAGTAGCAAACATATCATTTCAATAATATGCCATGTAGAATGTTTTAACATGTTTCCAGGATGGGAGCCAATTAATTTATAAAGTATTTGATCAGCTAGAGATACAGGGTCTATGAGATTGGTCCTGCTTTTCTAAATATCCTGGGCACTCTGATGTATCCCCATGACACTCAAGCTATTATTATTGTTATGTCAAACATCCATTAGATGATTTCTAATTTTTTCCTAATTTCATTGGGAAGTATGATATTTGACTGTAGTAATACAGGTATAGTTAGCATGGCATTTAAGCCTTTGTTTGAATTTAAGAGCAGAAAGCTCATTATTGATAGTTGTAACAATAGGTTTTAGAGTATTTAATTTAATTTAGTTTTAGTCTCTATCAATACTTACCTAATTGCATAGGACTTTAGAAATATTTTGAGCCAAATTATTAAGAAAATGAGCTTAGTTAAATTACATTTTTTACAATTTACAGGTTATCTATTATCCATTTTTTCTCATTCTTGTATCTCCAATAATTAAAACATAACAGGATTGAATATAGGCTCACAGGCCATAGCAGGAACCCTCCTTGTGGTTCCTGCCTAGAAAGTTATGTATGAGGCCATCTGTAAGATGGAGAAAATCTGAGGTAATGATTAAATGCCAGAGATCTTTTTGAATATCATCTTCTCTGGAAGTTAGAATATCACCAATGAAAATTCCAGGGGTCATAGCATCATAAGAGAATGGATTATGTTCATAAATATAGTGAATATGGAAACAGAATAGCAGCCTAAAAGAATACATTAAGATATATAGAACCTAAACTATCATGAAATAATAAATAATGGTTATAAATCCAAATGTGAAGTACTGATCTTCCTAGTGTAACATCAATCATCCTGCCAGGCTTTAATTTGGCCTTCATTACATGGCTGTAAAGTAATACCCAAACAATAGGGAGTACTCTGAATCATAGGATTTTTAGAGAACCAGAGGATTGTATATTTAATCTTTTTTTATATTTTGTAAGTAGTTTTAGATAACTCAATTATATTTCTAGCTTCTTAGATCTTTTACTATATTAAAAATCCAAATTAAACATGGTTGTCTGCAAATTTCTTTTAAGAGGTAAAAGCAAACCACATTTAGTTGTAGTGCTTCCATGTTAAGCCTCTTTGGCTGTAGACTTTCTGTAGGAAGTGGCATCTTCATATAACCGCCTTTTATCAATTTTTGAAGATCAACCCAAAACTTATTCATCACTTTTAGAGATTTTATGCTACACTAGCAAGACATTTGTATATACCATCCATTTAGGGAAGATGCCAAATTCTATTGCAGAATAATTAGGGTAGTAAAACATTGGTGGATATTCTATGGAAATGATTGGCTTATTATGAGAAAGTTGCGTTTCAATACTCATCCCATTTTAATAACTGTTGAGACATAATCTTAAATTCCAAGGACCAGTATGATTGGCTGGTTTAGGTCCTTGTTATGCTGTCTTCTTCTCAAAAGTTACCTTTAAGTAGCCAACATGTTCATGGGACCAACATATAGTTAAGTTCCCACTGTGGCCAGTATAATTAAATTCAGCAGGATGAGTAAGTGTAATGTTTTCCTGTAAAATCTCTCATCATGTAAGTATCATTAGTAAATACTGGGATGAATTCTCTAGTCTACATCACTAGGTACATTAAAAGTGGATCTAGGGAAAAGGTCCATTAAAGTATCTCCATGGATTCTACTTACCTGATAGCTCAACAAAATTCACATGGCTATAAACATTGTGGATAGAGTTTTACCTCCCTGTTGTTGAGCTGTCTGTTCAGCCTGAAGTGCCAGTTTTTTCAGTTATCTCCATGATGACATGTTGTTTTTTTCTGCAAATAGACAAGTACAAACTCTACCTTATGGAAGCTGTTTATTCTATTGCTCCATGTGTTGCTCAGCAGCAGTGAGACTTTTGGTATCAAATTGAAATAAATGTTTTAAATAATTTTGTGAGATTTAGTGGAGACATGTAGAATTCTGTTTTCCCCTTTTTGTTATTTAAAATTGAAGAAAAAAATTTGATATAAGTCAGCACATTATTAGGCTTACATTGTAGACAATGGCTTGGTATTGTACAAATATTTAAACAATAAGAAATAACCCAATAAATATTTTTTAAATTTTTTTAGCTGTTAATGTATTTTATTTTATTTATTCATATGCGGTGCTGAGAACTGAGCCCAGTGCCTCACTCATGCTAAGCAAGCACTCTACCACTGAGCCACAATCCCAGCCCTCAATAAATACTTTTATGTGGCCAAGAAAATTGGCAAAGTTTACTTGTTAAGCATGTGAAAATAGTTAAAGTCAATGTTATTTAGCTGGAAAAGCATTACAGTAAATGAAAGCTTAGTTTTTACCAAGTGCATGATTTGATTTTGTCTCTAGTAATAGACTGAGCAACAAAATTATAAAATGAATCAGTATAGATGTTGAATGTCAGTTTTACAACTTGTTTGTTGTGTAGGTAATAGCCTTATTATCTTAAGTTGTTATATTAAAATTGGTACCTCTGTAAGATATAAACAAACAATAACTGTAAAGTATGTAAGGGAAATACAATATGAAATTAGCAAAAGTAAAAACACACTTGATATAATAGTTATGAATTAAGGAACATAATTTTGTATAATTGATCTTCATATATATAGTATTTTTTGTTTAAGAATATAGTTAAGTTGTATAATAAAAACATATCCCTTGGACCTAACTTTAAATAAACTTGAATCATTTTTTGAATTTAGAATGAGGTGAGAGGCAGAGTTTTAACTAAGACGAGATGGACTCTATAAAGGACAGGGAAGATATAAATAGACATCTTTCCAGAATAAAAAATATATATGTTCAGTGAGCATAAGAAAATTTTCTTTTACCTATTACTAATAATGAAAAATGATATAGAAGAATGAATAGACTTTTATTTACCAATTTAGGAAAAACTTTCATTATTATCAAATCTAATGTTGATCTAAGTATAGGGAATCAGTACTTTAAATATTGATGGGTAGAAGTGAATCAGTAGTACTGTTTAGGACAATGTTTAATAAATTATTTTTTAAAACTTAGAATTTTATATGGCATTGATTTAGCAATGACATCTTAAGGGACTTACATTAAAATAATTTTTATGTATAAATATATAGCTGTATGAATACCTTTAATAACTGTTTTTAAGGTAGCAAAAATAACTCAAATGTCCAACATAAGGTTTTGCATAAAGGAATTATATGATAAAAAATTTGGCATTAAAAACAACATTGCAAAAGAATATTAATTGTGTAATTTAAAATGATTTTATAAGTTTTGAAAATATTAATATGATCCTATATTTATAAAATATGAATATTTATAAGTATATGTGTAGAAAACAGTTTAGAAGGCTATGTACTAAATGTTAATAGCAGTTATCTATGAACAGTAGAATTTCAAGAGATTCTTATGTACACTTCTTAATTTTTGTAACAGTTGGTCTCTTGGCAAAAGTTAGGTAAAGTGTTTTAATCTCGAAATTAATCTGTTTTTCACTCAAATATCAGTCTATAAACTTTGTTATGCAATCTTTTGGGTCAATACAAACTAGTTTACATAATTCAGTGTTACATCCAAAGCATGAAATGGACAAATTAAGAGAACTTTTAACCCCTTCTTGAGGGAAGGTGTTAAAACACTTTTATATCTTATATTGTTACCCTTTAAAATAATCTAGTGTCTCTTAATTGTCTTTTAGAAATATAGCTAAGTTTACTTCTCAGTGTAGAGAGCAACATAAAAGTTTTATAACATACTCATAGAATTGTAAAAGATTAAATGATATAATTAATTTTTAATTATTTTTTTATTATTGTATACGTTTGCAAGAGACCACTGTACAAAGCTTTAGTTTAAAGAGCATTAGCTTAGTAAAATGCTCTCTTAAACCTTATACTTTAAATACATATATTTAGGAAACAGATACAATTGATATATAAAAATTAGCAACAATTATCATAATTACATTGATGTTTTTAAGTCAATAAAATTTAGCTTTTAAAGAAAAGTTTGAAATTTAGAATTTAAGGTGGTATTTGAAAATATTAGTTGTTATTTAATCAAAATTGCATAAATCTTAATTTCTTTAAAATTAGTTTTTTTAAATAATAAAACTTACCAGGCATAAGAAATTAATCTATATTTTGGTTTACATTGGCATATTAATATTTGATTAGGGAAAAACCTTAAATACTTTTAATTGATTGTCCCATGTATTCATAACCAACTTAGTTACATATGTTTGTTTTCTACATACTCAAACCTTCTTTTATCACTTACTTAGACCTTTCTGTATATTACCATATAAAGATTTTCCTATCCAGAAAAATCTTTTCCTTCCTACCATCGAAGTCTCCAATACATAAAGACTTTTTCACCCAGAAGCATTGTCTTTCTTATAGAACTCTCCAATTTTTCTTTCCTTTCTGTAGAAGCATTTCTTTCTTTCCTTTTAGAATTCTTCAATCTTTCTTTCCTTTCTATAGAATCTTCTTTTTTGGTTACATTTTTGGAACAATCCCTTTAAATCTTTGAATCTAGACAAATTATTGAATTTTAATAAGAAGAAATATTCCAATTGAAATGTAGTCAAACCTTTTGGACACTTTCATATATAGAATTATATATGTTTACCATTTTATGAAAACATAAGTACATAGGATTTTACCTGTGGGGAATTAACTCTTTTTAAAAAATATTTTTTAAGTTGTTGATAGACCTTTATTTTTTTCATTTATTTATGTGTGGTGCTGAGAATCGAACCCAGTGCCTCATGCATGCTAGGCAAGCACTCTACCACTGAGCCACAACCCCAGCTCCAGGATTTAACTCTTAGTAACCTTGTTTTTATTGATGGCATAAGATAATTATAAATATCTCCTTTTTTATTAACTTAAGTAAACACCAATAATATTAAATGTTACTCTATGACATTTAAGGAGTTAAGATTACTTGATGTTTTGTCTGATAGCATCTTCATAAGTCAATAAGTATATCTTATAACAGATATTTATATAATTAATTACATTTACCCTAAATTTAATATATTTATTTTTAACTGTGGAAGGCAGGGCATCAAGTAAATGTAAATAACAATATGAGTTGTGTTTTCCTGTTGAAGAAAAACTGTTAGAAGTAAATGGACATACATGTTAGTTATTCTAGAAATTAGAAACTATATAGATCATTTAACCAGCTGGAAAGATGTGTATTAAGGTTTAAGACAGTGTTTATTTTTATTTAATTACCCAACCTGAATTGAGTCTTCTCAAATCATGTGATTTAAAAGTATTTGCATCCATTTTTTTTTATTTTTATATTGCTAGTGCATGCAATTATTTATATTAACTTTGATATTGTGTAATGTAGTTATAATGTAAATATAATCCTTGTGTACACAGATTTATAAATCAGGAAAGTGAAAAACCTGGCAATTATCAAAACATTGTCAAATAAAATATTTCAGATACTGAAGATGCCAGCATTCTGTTTTCATAATTATCAGATTCACTTCTAATAACATCCCTAAAAAGAAAAAGAATATATTAAGATGCATAATTAGAATTATAAGTGTTAATTTTTTTTTTAACTCTTCCTTAGCAGTGTAGGTGTAAAGAAACTTCCTTGGAGAAACCTGTTAATGAAATTGTTAATTACATTTTATTTCACCTAGCATCGGGAAAAGTTAAGCACAGAGAGCCGCTGCCAAAGATGCAGGAGTTCATTGGTTTGCATTCCTCCTATAAACATATTTTTGTTAGTGAGTATTTATTTGGAAAAGTAAAAGAAAGGTTTGCAGCTAGAATCTTGCTTTCAAGAAAGAGAGGCTATAAGATGCAGGCTCCCGGAAGTAGGGAGGAGGAGCTGGGAGGTGGGCGAGGCTGAGAGGAAGCCCATGCCACCGCCCAGGGAGGCGGAGCTTCGAAGAAGGCTGCACAAAACGTATCTCCATGTCTAGAGTCACTTCCCCTTGCTCTCCATGTGACCTGAAATTGCGCTGGCAGCCCTGGGGTCCCCACCCTGTGCGCAGTCCTGCCTTGAGTGTTACCTCCTTTGGCCCATCTGAAGTTAGAATACGGCCGCTCTGGCGGGACTCTGCCTGGCCAGGAGCCGCCATGTTTGTTTTGGCACCACAGGGTGGGGAGCTGCCTTGGCTATGGCTCTGCGCTGTTGGGCCTAGGCCCCACCAGCCACTGCCAAGCGCCGCCCTATGCAGGCCTGGCAGCCCGGTCCCATCCCGTGTGGCTTTGTTTTCTCTGTGTCTCCTGTGGCAGTGATGTGCGGCTTTTTAGGGCCGCTTTTCCTTGCCTCTTGCTGGCTCCTTGCTGCAACTTTCAGCACCAGTGGTGGGCAGTGGTGGCGCTTTACTGCCACCTTGGATTTGCATCCCTGGGTGGGCAGCAAGAGCCTGAGGGTATGCGCAAGAGCCTTCCCTGGGCTATGTGTGAGGACCTTTTCAGCACTGAAGCCTAGGAAAATGTATGCCTCTTAAACCTTACATGTTGGGGTAGATCTGGTATTTGGGAACTTATAGTGGCAATCCCACTACATGTGAACTCCCCCGCAGCTCTGCTCAAAAAGGTCCTACACAGCACCAGAGATGGGGTGGCCCCACCTGCTGTGGCCACACGGCCTCTCCAAGATGGGTGTGAGCTGCCAAGATGCCAATCAACCTGCTGACTGCAAGATATCATAAAAGCAAGACCCCTGAAACCTTATCTCTGCCTTTGATGTACCCCCTTAAAAAAACCACAGTAGCCATTTTCTAATTGTCCAGCTCTAGCTCCCATGTGGGCTGGGCCTATCAGGCCCTTCAAGCTTCCTTTAAAACTAATTCTGACTCTGTCTTTTGTTCTTCACTAATTATTTCTGACTTTAAATTCTTAGGAGGCTTATCCCTTCAAGCAGGCAAGAGTTCCCTGGCAAGGTGCTGGCTACCCCGCTATAGAGAACCTCTGAAGAATAAAAGTAGAAGCAACGTGATCACATATAGTAAAGCTAAGCAGCAAACAAAAAACTGGTGACTTCACTTTTTATTTGGTTTTATAGTACCATCCATTTCTCAGTCTCCAGTTCAAGCCTTTTACTTACTCTGGGTTAAATTTCTCCTTGATGTTATGAGTGCCAATTATTAGTATTGAAATATTTCCCAGATATAAATGATGCCTATATTGTAAAAATTAACTATTGTGCAGTAAGAGTTTTCTTCACTCCCCTCTCTAATCTCAGATGCAACCATTCTTGTTGATCCACTCATGTGTTCATGTTTTCTATTTTATTAAGGGTTCAACTTGTTTCTCGTGGCTGCTCATGAATTTGGTCATTCCCTGGGGCTCTCTCACTCCAATGATCAAACAGCCTTGATGTTCCCAAATTATGTCTCCATGGATCCCAGCAAATACCCACTGTCTCAGGACGATATCAATGGAGTTCAATCCATCTATGGTGAGCAAAATTATAAATTTGAATGTATATGAACTAAATAGGAAGCTTTTCAGAAAGGAAATTGAGAAAAGGGCTTCTTGAAATATTATGAAGTAAAATTCACTTAGGTAAGGTCCTTGTGTAGGCCTATTTCCTCATGTCTTCCTAATTCAGTGTGGTATCTCTTTTCTCATCAAAGGAGGTCTACCTAAGGCACCTGCTAAACCACGGAGGCCCATTGTACCCCTTGCCTGTGACCCTGACTTGACTTTTGATGCTATCACTACCTTCCGCAGAGAAGTAATGTTTTTAAAAGGCAGGTAAACCTATTCCCTTAAATACTTCAACTTTCTAGGAAGAAATTTCTTTTCAAGGGATTTGGGGATAAAGTGGGAGTCATGGAGACTGTGAAAATGTATGCCTCTTAAACTTTACATTTTATAAATGTATGTACTGTTGGAATGTTTTACCACATGCATTTATCATATATGTATTTGATACATTACTTCTAAATATTCAAGCAATTTTTCAGTTACTATAATATAAAGAGGTGAAGTCAAGTCTACTTTCAGTGACTTCTTAGCCAAAATAAAACACAGATCCTGTAAGTACATGGGAATCAACTCATACCTGATTTCAGGAGCCTATTGTTAAATTGTCAGGAATTTTGTAAACCAATTCACACCATATTGGTAGCTTAAAATGGCTATAGTTAAAGTGATTACACATTGGAATGCAGCAAATGTTAAAATTCAGGACTTTTTCTTGCCTAAAGAACCATTAGACATATATCTGCATACCACTGCCAATTTCTTAAAGTTGAATCAATGAAGTATTAGCTATCATAGGAAATCTCTTCTTTAACTATATGTGATTTATTGGACCTAATTGCTGCATTATGTATCAGTTATGTATACCATGACCACATTTTCAGAGGAAAGTATCAGAACATATATCATTTGATAAGGAGATGCAGGCAAAAGGAAAGAATCTTTGAGATTGGACTCCAGCACTGTTATTATAGTCCATCTTTACCATGCTCTGACCACCAAAGGCTGAGAGACTATCTTATGGATATCAGAGAGGAATTGCCTATGAGGGGAAGGAAATGGAAGACTAGAGCTTTTCGTGTATCGTTTATAGATTCAGAATTTTGCAGCCATGGGGAAACTCTGAGGAAATATTTTGGCATGCCAATGATAATATCTCTTCATTCCAGAAAACATTAGCATAGAAAAGTTGCTCCTAGGATGCTTGGTGTTGGCTTAGAATGTTGGGTGCTGCTGCAAAAACAAGACCCCTGAACTAGTTCTATAATTACCATGGGTATTTTGCCTCTCTAAGTACCTGAGATTGTGGATGCAAAGGTGTGTACTGACTTTTGTGGTCCAAAGGGTGGAACTAAACTCCCAACCATCTAAATTTGCTGGGGGAAATTATGCTAATTCTCTAAATTATTTGAGTAAGATACCAACCGATTAGATAAAAGACAGGCCCAAGATTGCAACATATCCATTGACACAGATTCAGAGGCTACGTGTGTGAAGTGTTTCTTGTTCAACACAGGCACTTATGGAGGATCTATTACGATATCCCCAATGTTGAGTTTGAATTAATTGCTTCGTTTTGGCCATCACTGCCAGCTGATCTTCAAGCTGCATATGAGAACCCCAAAGATAAGATTCTGGTTTTTAAAGGTAAACTTGTCCATTGTGATTCCTCTTCTCCCTCTAGAACCAGACAGTGAATATTTTGGTATAAGAAATATTATCTTTCTTCATGAGCCAAATGGCGAGGCTCCTGCACTAATATGAAGTTCCTGCCAGAAAGTATGGAAGCAGCCAGTACCTCACCAGGGTAATTCCTCCTGTGCAGGAGGGGATAAGCCACCTAAGAAAATTAAAGTCTGAAGTAATTAGTAAAGAAATAAAAGACAAAGTCAGAATTAGTTTTTAAAGCAGACCACCTGATAGATTCTTTCCGTCCTGGTAGGAGCTGGAACAGAACAGTTAGAAAATGTCTCTGATTCTTTATTTAAGGGGAAAGTGTCAAAGGCAGGGATAAAGTTTCAAGGATGGAGTCTTGCAGTCAACACGTTGATTGGCTGGCATCTTGGGAAGCCACACCCATCTCTGGGAGTCTATGTGGCTAGGTGGCTGCAGCAGGTCACTGCATCTCTGGTGCTGTGTGAAACCTGGTAGAGCTGAATAGAAACTCACATGGGTCTGGGCCATCCTAACCAGCAGGATTGCAGCTAGAAGTTCCCAGATACCAGATTTACCTATTCACTGGCTACCGTGTCAGGCTGGTCCATTCACCGTCCAGAGATGGCTCTCAACAGAAAAGGACAACCATCCAGGGATTCTCTGAGGTTGTGAAGATGAACACCATCCCAATTGCATAGGGACTAAAAGAAACCAGTGTGATTAAAAAACAAAAACAAAAAATCAAAACAATAAAGTTAGTCCATGAATCCATCTCTCTTTTATGTTTCCTTTTTGTAAGGTTGTCAGATTTGGCAGATTAAAATCCAGGATGCTATGAATTTCAAACAAAGAACAAATATATGTGTACCCCCTGCAATATTTTAGATATGCCAGAAATTAGTGTTTATCAGTGTTTATTTGAAATTCAAATTTCGTTGATATCTTCTATTTAATCCATCAATCTTACTTTTAACATGGACTTCATCAGGTTATTATCCTTTGAGAGTATGTGGGGGTTAAAATTTAGGAGAACATGTCCAAACACACTTGATTGTTTTGATAGAGTTGATTAAAAGCAATCAATACAGTGAAGCCAGTTGATAAGGATATATAACTATTGGCCTCAGTTATATATTATTTCTGTAATGTTAATGATATAAACAGCTAAAACAGTGGTAAGAAGAAATAGAGACATGAGACAACCTACTTTTAAGCACTGAAGCTGAGAGGAACTAGGCATTTAGTGGTTTTCAAACTTCTTGAAATGCCTGCTTCTCCCTTTAGGAAACAGAGCAGAAGATAATCACTTACTCTGTTCCTAGATGAAAACTTCTGGGCGATCAGAGGGTATGCTGTCTTGCCAGATTATCCCAAGTCCATTCATACACTTGGCTTTCCAAGACATGTGAAGAAAATTGATGCAGCTGTCTGTGACCAAAGCACAAAAAAAACCTACTTCTTTGTGGGCATTTGGTGCTGGCGGTAAGTTTACAGACAATTGACTCTTCTCTTTTATTATGGAAAAAAAAAATGTCCACAATAGCATCACTTTGATTCAGACAAAAATGAAATGAATCTAGTCTTCTTTAAGTGAATTATGTCGAAGGCAATCTCTAGTCAGTGACATTTACCAAAGTAAAAGATGTTTCAATGAGTCCAACAGTATTTCTCAAACTTAAAAAATAACATAAAGTAAAATGATAAAGCTGGTGATGTCAACCAAATTGCCAATGACATAAATATATCCAGTCAAACTCTAGGGCAGCTCCAAGCTGAGCCCTCAGTTTGATTTAACAGTTCCTCAGAATAGCACCAATCTGACAAATTATGTGGTCTTTTTACCTGGTCAGTTTTTATTTTCAAGATACTGTAAATATAGTATTAACCAAACGTAATCTTGGCAATATTTTTATTATTGATCTCAATAGTTTCCTTCTATCAGACGTACTGTTCCCTCATATCTCTGCTTGACTCTAAACTGGACAGTAGGAGAATTAAGCTCCCCCAAAACAAAGATCCAGTAGAAAACTTTCAAATTTGTTTATGCAGGTATGATGAGATGACCCAAACCATGGACAGAGGGTACCCACAGAGAGTGGTAAAACACTTTCCAGGAATTGGTCTTCGTATTGGTGCGGCTTTCCAGCGTAATGGTAAACATCGATGCCTAAATTATTAGCATACTTGGGAGATAGTATTAACTATAACAGAAGGCAGCACAAAAACTTACACATTTTGATTTTAGTGTAATTTTGCTCTTCTTTAAGTACATACATGAAATAATAAACATTAACGCTGTAGACATTGTATCAGAGTCAGTAAGTACTGAACTACTCTCTATGATAATATTTCAAATATACTTAGTTTTACTCATCATTAATTCAAGGCACTCCCAAAAGTATGAAAAATAACTAAGCACATGAGCTGAACAATGATTCTTGGACTTTAAAGTATGTAATTTAAGATACAGAACTTGGGGTTCATGAGTGAAAATGACAAATTCCACATATGTGAAACAGTAGAATCTGAAGTGACACCCAGGAATCTATAATTTTAAAAGAATCTCAGGCAATTTAGTGTTCACAGTCCAGCTACTATATTTCCAAAGACAATGGCCTAGACAATGGAGTAATCAGGAGTTGTGAGTGACATAATCTGTTATTACAATGACATCTAGCACAGAACCTCAAAACCTAAGACAGATAAAAGTATAACAGCTTTAGTGAAATGAGGATGTAAAGCCCAAAGCCAAACACACAGGGCTCTTCTTCTCCTCCTCATGGGGATATTTTATTGAAACCTAGTTTGAGAACCCCCAGCATAGACCATAGTCTGGCTATAAAGTAAGTCCCTTGAATCTTAAGCTTCATACCTTGGCTTCCTCCTCAGGAAAATAAAAATAATAGGATTTTTCACATGACAGTAGAAAAGTAAATTGTATTCTCAAGTTTCTTTGTTCTTTACATTATTTGATTCTACATTCATAAAATTTAAAACTATGGAGACATTATGTTGTTATGCAAAATAACTAATCATAATTCTCTGTCTCTAGGGTTCTTTTATTTCTTCCGTGGATCAAAGCAATTTGAATATGACATTAAAGCAAAGAACATAACCCAAATACTGAGAACCAATACTTGGTTAAAGTGCAAAGAACCATTAGACTCATTTGATTTTAGCATCGAGGAGGAAGCACATTCAGGAGGAGTAAAGATATTGTATCATAAAAGTTTAAGCTTGCTTATTTTCATTATTTTTCATCTTCTGAAAAAAATGTATAGTTATTGATAAATTCATATACTTCAAATAAACCTCAAGAAATCTCTACATCAGAATCATGCCTCAATGGAGAATAGGACCATTCTTTAACATCAAGTTACCAATCCCAGTTCTAAATGCCTATTGGGTTGAGATCCAACAAATGTCTTCAGCTACTTGATTCTTTTAAAAGGATATTATTAGAAATAAACAAAATTTCTGACTGTACTTCAAACCTATTTCATGCTTTGTGGATGTGAAAAAGTAAGGCGTTTTTTATAACTAAATACTAAAGACATTTAATAAACCATTTTGTAGCATTATAATTTGTCTGGTTCTTTGACATTTGAAAGACCCATCCCTCATCCTTAAGCATGTTCTGAACTCACCAATCAAATAAGTTATTCCACCTCCCAAAAAAAGGGTGAGAAATTAGACAGACATAGGATGTGTTACACTAGAGACAATTCCACAACAATTAAGGAGCTAGGAAGAGTAGAATAGAAATGTTCTCCCTCTTCTGCCAAACATTGACCATTTAACCATTCCCTAGAGGATAAAATCAAGTTTTGTGCACATTAATCTCATACAAAAAATGTAAGGCTCTCTCCCATATGTTTGAAATCTATGGGTATCTCCTGAGCCTGTGGATTGAAAGTTTCTGTCCTCTTTTTCCACCATGTATTTATTGAGTTTCTAAATTCTTGTGATAAAGTTTTGCATTTATAACCTCCATGTTAATCAGTTAGCAAAACTCTTCATAAAGCTTCTCACCCAAAAGATAGGAGATTATCAGTTGAATGTGATTCTGATGGGATGATATATTGAGTGTCTGTTAACTGGTAGAAAATAAGTATTGAATTTCTTGTGAACAATAAACATAATGGACACTTGTTTTATCCCTTCTGGTTCTCTCAAGAGCATGTAATCAGGTCTAGAAAGAAAGAAGCCGCTTTAAAAACAAGCATGAACAATACTATGCCAATAAGTGTTATTCACTTTGGAGATTTGAGCAGCTGGGGTGGAACAGAAATCAATTCACACAGAATGATCTATTTCAATTTTTCTTGTCTGATGACAGAGAGAAGCATATCATAATCTTTCTATTGTTTCATGGGCAAACTCTCTTAAAACACTCACCTGAATGAATCATTTGTCTCAGGTAAGAACAAGAGAGGTTCTTTGGTCTCGAACTTCTTTGAAACACGCCACATATTTGCAGGTAGACATTCAATCCCTTGTTTGTCTTCAGGTATAGAAAGTTTTAAAGAGGCAGAATGCTAGTTTAAAAAAAAATCTTTGCCAGGTGCAATGGCACATACCTATAATCCCAGCGACTTGGGAAGCGGGAGGATCACCAGTTCATAGCCAGCCTCAGCAACTTAGCAAGGCCCTGAGCAACTTAGCAAGACCCTGTCACAAAATGAAAAACAAAAGGAGCTGAGGAAATTCAATCCCAGGTACCCCCACCCCACATATATATTTATTTAACATACTTAAATTGGTCACAATATCCTGAATTTTAATTTTATATTCATATTCACGTATTATCCAGAAATCTATTCGTAGTCATAGGGAAATCAAAATCCAATTGTTACTTTGAGAAATCCCTTAGCATTCAGTCTCTAGGAGAGATCAAGAAAATAAAAACAAGAATCAACAATGAATGTAGATTTTCTTAAAGTGAAAATTTTCCAACAGAGAAATATTTCTATCTGATCTCTATTTATAGTTTGTCAGTGTTTATTGCTTAATTAGTCATAAAGCCAGATTTGGCTTTAATCTTAAGATTTAATAAATTATTTTCATCCATTTTTTGGACTATAGTGTTCAATTCTATTAGTAATAAATAGTGCAAGCACTTATTTTCAAAATTGCTTTATTCTTCCATTTTTTATTTTTATTTTTATTTTTCTGATAGTTGAGAGTTTCAGATATTCTGAACTTTTTTTTTTTAATTTAGCAGCAAAAAGGAATCAAGTAGGGGCATTTCAACTGGACAAATTCAGAAAGATGAATGGAAATTGCTACAGCCTAAAATCACTCAGAGAACACCCTAGGGATTCAAAAGAATCACGTGAAAATAAATTATAAATTATAGGGTTATCCAAATGAATGTAATCTTAGTAGTCATGATATGATAAATATCTGTTGCATAGACTTCAATTAAGAGGGCATCTTGTTATTTTTCACATAACAACTATCTTGGTATTAAACTGCTGCTCAACCTCATCCATTCAGCTGATACTCATTGCCAACTACAGGTCAGATGCACTGCATTACATGTCTGTTGAGGTGTGTTTGTTCATTCAACAAACATTTCCTGAATGCCAGGCAGGGCTTCAGGGCTGTGAATGCAGCAGTGAAGGAAACAGCAAGCCCCTGCCTTTGTGGATATGACATTCTACTGAAGTAGAGAAACCACAAATAAACTAAAAACTCCAAATACATCAAAGATGATACGTGCTCTGAGGAAAAACAAAGCAGATGGTGCCAGTGCTGGGTCTGTCTGCACTCCTCTGGGTTCCCAGCCCTTTAGGGAGCTGCTGAGAGCTGGGTGGTGGGTACTGCCCCCTGTAGAAAGAGCCAAAGCCTCTGGGAAGTTCATCTAAGGGGAGGGGTGGAGGGACATTGGAGGGCTGGAGGAAGGGAGCAGCCAGGTGTCTCCCTCTCCCTCCCTTGGCAGCATCTGCACTGAGCCTGTGTCTCTTCAGTTCTGTAGCTTCTGCCACAACCACTGGTTTCTGCTCACACCAGGTACACTGGTGGCTTCATCCCTCTTTCCTAGGGGAGGCTTGTGGATTCCTACTGGTTCTATCTTCTGGGTTGCCTCACTATCCATGTTTGGTTTTTCGGCCCCTTCTATCACAAATGTAACTAATTTCCTGAATTACATTCCCCCTGCTTCAAATACTAAAAGTGATTTTTTTGTTTTCCTGGTTGACACTTTACTGATACTTTGGGTAAGGGAATAGAGAGAGTAAAATATTGGCATATTCTAGAATAAATTACATATATAGAGCTCATGGTGAAGACCTGAGACCTAAATATGAAAGAAGTAAGCGAGGAAACTATATCTGGGGAAAAGAGTGCTCCAGAGAGGTGACCATAAGTGCAAAGGTCCTGAGGTGGGAATGTGCTGTGCTTAGCTGAAGAACAGTGAAAGGCTTCTGTGGCTAGGAAAAATTGGGGGAGGGGAAAAGTAAGGGGGATGCCAATGAAGTTGGAGAAGTGTCAGACAGATCCTGTCAGGTTTTAACAGCCATTATACAGACTTTGGATTCTAGAGAGATTTAACTGAAACAATAGTATTTGGGAGCCAGAGGGCTGGCTGTTCTGAGGACAATACACCACAGGAATAAAAGAGTAGAAAAAAGAGATCTATTAGGAGGCTACCACAACCATCCAGGCAGTAGATGGTGAAGCAGTTAAAAATAGTCTTTGGGCATATTTTGAAGGGAGGGATGGTGGGATTTCTTAATGCATTGGATGTGTGCTGTGATATAAAGGGAAGAGTCATCTGCAACCCAACTTTTTGTTCTGAAAACATAGAAGAAAGAAATGTGCATTCACAAAGATGGTAATTCCCTGAGGTGCATTCACAAAGAGGGGAATAACTTTGAGATGGAAATCAAGATTTCTAGTAGGCAGTTGGATATATATATCTTCCCTGCAGAGAAGAGCCTGGGTATAGAGATTGAAATTTGAGAGGGGGCCACATATGGTGGCACATGCATGTAATCCCAGCTGCTCGGGAGGCTGAGGCAGGAGGATTGAAAGTTCAAAGCCAGCCTCAGCAACTTTTGGAGACCCTGTCTCAAAATGGAAAATAAAATGGTTTAGAGATGTGGCTCAGTGGTTAGGTGCCCCTGGATTCAATGCCTGGAAAGAAAGGAAGGAAGGAAGAAGAGAGGGAAGGGAAGGAAGGAAGGAAGGAAGGAAGGAAGGAAGGAAGGAAAAAAGAAAGGAAGGAGGAAAGAAAGAAATTTGAGAGTAGTCATTGCGTAGAAAAATGGGATTGGAATAGATTACCTAGGTGGTGACCCAGATAGACAAGAAGAAATTGAGAACTGATTTCCCCTGCGTTAACTAACAGATTAGACTTTGTTGTACATTTTTTGTCTCCACAGCAATCCCTTTTATGCATGTGGCCTTATTCTTCTGATTGTTCATTCCCTGCTGTGTGTCACTGAGCTCACTACTTTACCCTGAATGACTTACCAAGGCTCTCATTCCTTCTAGTGGAGTCTCCAGCCCAGAACATGGGCATATTCTGTAGGAGGAATGGAGAGGCGGAGGACACTAGTCCTAACTTCACAGATTCAGGTATAGTAGAACCCTCAAAAGTAAAACATCCATGTCAACAAAATAGGCTAAAGTTTTATTTACTAATTGTATATTTTTAAATCATACATTTTTTCATTAAGTAGAAGCACAAAATGAGAAAACCTCCATTCTTGAGGAGAAAATTAGTATCTACAATGTGAAACTCTTCCTCACCTCACCTCCTACTAAATGGTCTTCACACTAAATTCCTGGCTTTGTGTACTATTGACACTTTATTTCAATCAGCATTATAAACATTATTAATTTTTTTTCTATAAGAATAGTAATTCTTTTAGGAAGCAACAAAAAGTCAATTCAAAAATTTTACATTAGAGCTAGTGGTGCACACCTGTAATTCCAGCAGCTTGAGAGGCTGAGGCAGGAGGATTGCAAATTTAAAGGTAGCCTCAGCAACTTAGGCCCTATGCAACTTAGCAAGACCCTATCTCAAAATAAAAAGGGCTGGAACATTGATGTTTATAGCAACTCAGTTCACAATAACTAAGCTATGGAACCAACCTAGGTGCCCTTCAAAAGATGAATGGATAAAGCAAATGTGGTATATATACACAATGGAATATTACTCAGCCATAAAGAGAAATTAAATTATGACATTTGCCAGTAAATGGATGGAACTGGATACTATCATGCTAAGTGAAACAAGCTAATCCCCAAAACCCAAAGGCCAAATGTTCTCTCTGATATGTAGATGCTAACACACAATAAGAGGGAGGGGGGAAGAGTAAAAGCTCATTGGATTAGACAAAGGGTAATGAATGGAAGGGAGGGGGAATGGGAATAGGAAAGACAATAGAATGAATTGGACATAGCTTTCCTATGTTCATAAATGAATACACAACCAGTGAAACTCCACATCATGTACTACTGCCAGAATGAGATCCTAATTAGAATACATTATACTCCATATATGTAAATATGTCAAAATACACTCTACTGTCATGTATATCTAAAAAGAAAAAATAAAATAAAAAATAAATTAAATAAATAAAAAGAGCTGGGGATTTGACTCAGCAGTTAGTTAAGTGCCACTGGGTTCAATCCCCAGTACCAAAAAAATTTACATTAGAGGCAATATTTCTTTTTAAAAAAAATATTTTCCACTTCAGTCTTGCATTCAAATTAGGAAACCATCCTACTATCCATATGCAACTCCTATGGGCAAGAATAGCACAGTGTCAGAAGGAAATAGCTTCTCTGTGACAGATGCTCAAAGAAAAAGTAAGTTCCTATGTTTTCATGCCCATACATTTAAAGACTGTTCCAAGCTAATTCTACAAATAATCACAAAACTTATAACCATTTACTGAACACACACAATATGCTACAGTTACTTTATGACATCTCATTTATCCATATAACAATCTTAAAAGTTATTACTGCAGTTTTACAAATGAAGAAACAATGCTTAGAGAGACTATTTTTCTCAACCAACATCATATGGTAAATGTCGGAATCCAAATCCTGTCTCATATATTTGCATTCTCTATCTTCTCACCAACTAGGAATGCTCCAACACTCTATCATGCCCTGGACTCACCACCACCACCACCACTCAGAACAGAACAAAGACCCCTTCCACACATTCATCTTTTCACCTCTGAGAACCTGATTCTCCTATTCACCCACAAACCTGCAGCTGTACCCAGCAGGTTCCATTGCAATGTGCTTACTGGTACTTCTGTAATGTATTTCACCAAAATTCTGATTTTACAATTGCTGTGGTTTATTTTCTCAATGTGTGTAAAGGAAAAAAAAGGAACACAATATATTCCCCATTAAGCAATCCTACAACACAGCAAGTGACAATTGATGGTAACCTAGGTTATGCTGGACCCAGTGGCACCTGCATCAGTTCCTGCAGACATTTCTGCAAAATGCAATTGTCAAAGAGGCTCTGGGGAACCCAGCTATGCCTCGACAATCCACCCT
>PVHX01016857.1:0-29165 GCA_004024805.1 Geosciurus inauris
AAAAAAAAAAAAATAAATGGATGCAATATCTTTGTTTTGTTTATTTGTTGTTTTTGTGTGGTGCTGAGGATCAAACCCAGTGCTTCACATGTGTGAGGCAAGCGCTCTGCCACTGAGCCACAACCCCAGCCCCTTAGCTATACTTTCAAATGTTGTATCTTGCTTGAAATCCCCTAATGCAAGAGCACAAAAGTGAGCACACAGTTCAATCTCTGGTAAAATCTTCTTGCTCTCCATTATCACATAAGATTAGGCAGAAAGGGGCTGGGGTAGATCAGTGGTAGAGTAAGTACATGCAAGGCCCTGGGTTTAGCTCTGAGCACACACACAAAATAAATAAATAAAGAGAGATTAAGCAGATATGGGTACACACCTAATTCATATTTAATATTACATTATTTAGTCTCAAATATTATCCTGATTTTCTACTGAGTTTTTAACTTCAAACTCTACTTTTGAATCAAATTATGTGATCTAATGGTGTAAATGGAATACCTATCATTTTGCAGGTACCATAAAAATGGATAAAATAAAATGCCCACAATTTCTAGTTTTAATTTTTTCTCTTTTTAAAAGAAAAGGTTTAGCTGGGCACGGTGCCTGTAATCCCAGCACTTTGAGAGGCTGACACAGGAGAATCACAAGTTCAAAGCCAGCCTCAGCAAGGTGCTAAGCAACTCAGTGAGACACTGTCTCTACATAAAACACAAAATAAGGCTGGGGATGTGGCTCAGTGGTCCAGTATCCCTGAGTTCAATCTCCCATATAAAAAAAGAAGAAAAAGAAAAGGTTTCATTATGTTGCCCAGGCTGGCTCCAAACTGAGGTTCAAGGGATTCTCTTGCCACAGCTTCCCTAGTAGGTAGAGGCACGACCCATTCTGCGGGGATCCCACAATTTCTCTTTTAAGAAACAGAATATTGGGCTGAGATTGTGGCTCAGTGGTAGAGTGCTTGCCTCACACATGTGAGGCACTGGGTTCGATCCTTAGCACCATATAAAAATAAAGGTATTGTGTCCATCTAGAACTAAAAAAAATATTAAAAAAAAAAAAAAAAAAGAAACAGAATATTAGGCCAAGCATGATGCACATGCCTGTGACCCAGTGACTTTGGAGGCTAAGGCAGGAGGAGCATAAGTTCAAGGCCAGCCTCAGCAACTTGGGAAGGTCCTAAGCAACTTAGGGAGATCCTGTCTCAAAATAAAAAGTAAAAAGGGCTGGGGATGGTAAAGCACCAGTGGTAAAGCACCCCTGGGTTCAATCCCCAGTATTAAAAAAAAAAAGAAAGAGGGGCTGGGGTTATGGCGCAGTGGTAGCGTGCTCGCCTGGCATGCGTGAGGCACTGGGTTCGATCCTCAGCACCACATAAAAATAAAATAAAGATATTCTGTCCGCCTACAACTAAAAAATAAAATGTTTAAAAAAAAAAAAAGAAAGAAAAAAGAGGTAAAAAAGGTAATTATATTTAAGATTTGTTTAATGATAAAATTTTGATATTATTTTGTATTTTTAAAAAATAAAACAAGCATCAATGTTTTGTTTGTTTGTTTGAGGGCAGGGAGGGTTGCATTTCTTACCTGAGGCATTAGTATTATCTGCAAAGGAGCATCAGGAACCACAACAAAAAGCCTCATAAGTTGAGCATAATGTGGTTTTAGTCCTCTACCCTGAGATGATGACAGAATATATAAGGGCATATCACTATTTAGGGCTTTTAAAGCTGATTCCTTTGGCCCACTACCCATCACTTTCATTATTTTGTCAGGTCCTGAGCACATGAATCTTCGACCTCGAGAGTCTTCATATTCAAAGCCCACAAAAGCTCGAGCTATGTCATCTCGCCGCCTTCCTCTTCCCATTACAACTGCACTTCTCTTTCCAGGAATAGCTTTATTTGGAGCAGGCCAAGAATTTGTGTCTAGGTCTCCTTCATCTTCAGCTCTAGTCCTGATGACAATGTCCCAAGGCATAAGATAGTTTGTTCCTGGAATGAAGCCCTGTTGATCCAAACCTGTATGAAAGTTATACGACTTAGCAGGGCCCAGTTTAACCAAAGACCAGCTGGAGAATTTGGGTAGGAGACCTTTTGGGCAATTTGAATGTAGCATGCCTGGAAGATACTCAACGGTGGATGCCTGTCGATCAACCAAGTTTGGTCTCTTCTCAGATTTTACTTCTCCTTGACCATGAACTTCTGGATTGTCTCCTCCTGCTTGGGGATCAGCTGGATAGGTACCTAAACTATCTGTGGATTGGCCCAAACTCAAAGCTAAACTCAGGCTTGTGCTCTCTCCTTGAGTTTGAGGTTCTTTTTCTTTAAGTTTATCAGCATCTGAATCTGGAGGAGCAGGAGAGGATTCATTTTTGGCAGGGGCAGGATCTGGAGTACTGGGTTCAAATACTGGGAAATTGATATGATCCAATTTTCCACAACATTTTTCTTCCAGAAGCTATAAAGGTGGGGGGAAAAAAAAGTCCAGTAAATTTTTCATTTAAAATAACATTCTTCACTCTTAACAAGTAAGATCCATCAATCCATCAATATGTGATAACAACATGTAAAGAGCCTGCCCTTGTTTATGTATCAGGCTGCAGTTGTAACTGTTTTCCTAAGTATTCTGCTTCTGAAAATATGTATTTTTATTCAGATACTTAGCAAAAAAAAAAAAGAAAGAAAGAAAAAGAAAGAAAGAAATGAAAAGAAAAAAGACAGAGGAGAGGAAGAATAAAAAAATGCAGTCTACCTGATAAAAGTCATAGTTAGCTGCCTTGATATCAAAGGGATCATCTCGAGGTGCTTGTTTCCTTCCACAGTTACATGCACCAGTAGATCGAGCTCGACTATTGTGATACAGCACAGGAGGATTTCTATCAGCCTCCGGTTTTTCTCCTGGAAAACATAATAGTCACTATAATTTCATAAGCATGTGCAGAATCAAGCTTATTTTACATTCTATAACATGGAGCCCCCAAATTCTCCAAATAGTTGTTTGGAAACAAGAACACACATGGGCTGGGACTGTAGCTCAGTGGTAGAGCACTTGCCTCACACATGTGAGGCCCTGGGTTTGATCCTCAGCACCACATAAAAATAAATGAATAAGGATATTGTGTCCATCTACAACTAAAAAAAAATATTTAAAAAAAAAGAACACACACTCAGAACCTTGACTAAATAATAGAAGAAGTTTAAGTACATAAATATATAGTCTTCTTTTTTTGTTGTTTTATTTTTGTGGTGCTGAGGATGACACCTAGGGCCTTCTGCATGTAACACAAACACCACTGAGCTACATTCCCAGTCCTGATTTAAAATTTTGAGTTTCTCAGTTTTTTCCTCCTACTGCCAGCATCATGGTGACCTAACACTTCATTACATTAATTTTAACTCAAAAACTACTCCAAGATAAAAATGTTAATATAAAAATGTTAATAAAAATGGGCAGGAGTTGTGGTTCAGTGATAGAGCGCTTGCCTAGCATGTGTGAGGCACTGGGTTCAATCCCCAGCACCACATAAAAAATAATAATAATAAACAAAGGTATTGTGTCCATCTACAAGTAAAAAAAGAAAAAAAAAGTAAAAAAAAAATCTGAAGCTTTGTACTACTTAATAATTATTTACCAATTCATTAGGGTTCGTTCTTTAAATATAGGAAAATAAGAAATTAGTCATGGCTGATATTTTCCATTTCCAGCAGGAGATAAAACTTACAGCTGATGCATCTACATTTCTCCAGGGCTCTTTAAAAAATATCAATATATAGTAAATAAACCACCTTGAAACAAGAATTTAAAAGCTCAAAGTTTTGATTTCAAAATGGTGAAAAAAATTTGGATACCTGATTTAGGTAATGAGTGAAATTTATGTACACAGTGTTGATCAGTTAAACTTCTCTCCTCACAGAGCTGATGGCCATTGCTCCAAAATTTGTAGCAGTCCTCATGTAATTGCATGGCATATTTGTGAAAAGCTGGACCTCTAGCATGTTGACTGTATACTCGAAGAGCCTGGGCAAGCTGATTCTTATGGACAGTCATTGTATAATTGTGAGGCAAATTTGACTGGTAGGCACTATGAGCCATGGGTAAAGCTTTTTGGCACCGATTTTCTGAGAATTTTGTGTCAATATCCAAAAACCCTTCCAAGACTTTAATACTGCTTAAAATCTTAGACGTTAACTCCCCAGTGGGTGACCCCAAATCCTCCTCTTTTCCATCAATAGCAACTTCATAGAGTTTTGCAGCTGCTGAGATCCACTTCTGATAAGTGGGAAGTTCAAAGTGAGAAGGCTGTGGGTTCCTCCCCACACTGTCATCAAAACCTTTCTTGCTTAGGACCAGTTCCACATGTTGCCAAAGGAATTCCCGAAGAGTGAAATCCACTAGCTGGCCTGAAGAACTGGAAGCGCTGCTATCAATGTGGAAGGAAAGTTGTTGTCGGCTATGCTGCCTCATCACTTGATATCGCCTGGGCCCAGAAAGGGGTGCAGGCACCAGCAAAGACTCAGAGTCTTTCACAGTACAGTGACTTCTTAGTTGGTCCAGCAACATGCCTACTGGGTCTTCCTCCTGGCTTCCAGGGACTATGTACACAAAAGCTTGATTGGCAGGTACAGTAAATAGGCAGTTGATACTTTGATTAGTCAAGACTCGACTCTTGCGGAAGATCCTATAGATCTGATCCTCCAGGGCATGCTGCAATCTTCTTTTGGGAGAATGCTTCTTGGGCTTGTCTGGATGAGCTGTGTCTTGGTTTCGAGGGGGTTCTACCTTGAGTGCTCCATTGAGTTGAAAGAGGAAAAGAAGTCTAGGTGGACAAGGTCGGCAGTTTAGCTTCCAGTCTTTGCCAACTGGACAATCCTTAATAGCTGCTTTGAGGAGGGGCAGTACTTTCTGTCTTAGCCCATCCAGTGCTCTAAATACTCGATCATAAGTTATGTCAAAAGAACAAGTGGGATGGACAAGGAGCAAGATGTGACAGACGGAGAAAAGGTAAAGGAGACTGAGGCATTGTAACTTCTCCTGATGCTTCCAGAACTCATGTGCTTCTGCGTGAGGTAAAGAGAGGCCTCCTCCAGCTTCCCCACTCTGAAGAGCCCGACAAGCTCGCAAAAGCTGTGAATTGTCACAGATGGAAGTGAGAAGAAGATACAGAACTTTGCTTTCTTGATTGTAATAGGCCTGCAGAAGGCTGAAGTCCTGAGAACCGGGCTCAGTTCGGTTGCCTTCCACCGCAGCTACACCTCCCCGAACTGGATCCCCTGCTGCAGCCCCTGGATCCCCAGCTCCGCCTGCTTCCCCGACAGCGCCACCTTCGGTCTTGATTCCAGGCCCTGGATCCCCAGAGTCTTGCTGGCGAAAGAGGGGAAAAACCTGTCGGTCGCACACCGTATTCACCAGAGAGAACTTCTCGGAATTCAGGCGCAGAGCTGTCTTGCCAAAGATCCCCACCACGCAGATCTCATCCTCTCGCCAAGGAGGCTCTGGGGCACTAGCCGCGTTCCCTCCACCTTCTGTAGGGGACCCTCCGGGACTTTCAGAGCCCATCCAGGCTGAGGCTCCCATTAGAAGCTCTCGCAAGCTGACAGGACCCGCCATGGTGGAGCGCCTTCTTTAAAGTCCTTCCGGTCCCCCCAGTAAACCCAACCGGCTCTCGTCCAATTGCGAAATATTTCTTCCGCTTATTCAGTTCTTGCTTCTCTCTCACTTTGGTTCCGCCTCCAGCTCCTCCTTTTCTAGTTTTATGCCGTGGTCTTCCGAAATCCTAAATTTCCTCAATTTGAGGCCGTAATTCTAAATTTCCTTAATTTGAATTGAGATGTGAAGAAGACAATTGGAGGCAGTTCGCATTTCAAAGAATACGAAAACGCTGCTAAAGAAGTGTCAAGTGACTTCTAACAGTAACAAAGATGTTCAGCTGGGCTCGGTGCACGACCTGAAGGGCCACCTAACCCTTAGACTAAAACATGAGGATCCCTTGAGCCCAGGAGTTCGGGGCCAGCTTGGTCAACAAAGGGAGACCTCGTCAGGAAGGAAGGGATAGAGGGAAGAACGAAGGAGTGGGGGAGGAGAAAATAGGGAGGTACAGGTTGGGGATTTAGCTCCGTGACAGAGCGATTGCCTAACACCCTCAACCTTGCGGGTGGGAGATGAGGGAGGGAAGAAAAAAGGGAACAAAGGAGGGAAGGCTGGACTGCATATTATGGAAACTTACTACGAATGTAGAATTGCCAGGCGAGGTGGCCACTCCTGTAATCCCCGCGACTCCGGAGTCTGAGGAAGGAGGATTGCAAATTCAAACGCCAGCCTCAGCAATTTAGTGAGGCCCTAAGCAATTCGGGGGGACCTTGTCCTTATATAAAATGTATAAAGGGCTGGGATGTGACTCAGTGGTTGAGCGCCCCTGGGTTCAATCTCTGGTACCCCAAAAAAGATGAAAAAAAAAAAAAGAAAGAAAAGATGTACAATTCTTGCCCCCTGACCCAGACCTATGCATTTTGGCCAAATTCATATGATTTGTATACACTTTACAGTTTGAGAATCACCACTCTAGAAGCATCTTTCAAAGCAAGGTGAAATGGTGAACTGATTTCCTTGCACTATTCTATAAAGAAATATAATTGTTCACATCAAAGGACAAGAAATCAGTGATTTTTGAAAGGTTTGTGGAATACAAGCTTAAACATAATTTCTCAGGCTTGGAAGAATATGTACTAAAATGTTACCTGTGGTGGGATTTGTTTATTTCCTTATTTGTTTGCAGTTATGGGGATTGAACCAAGGACCTCATGCATACTACACCAATGAGCTACACCCTCAGACCTGCCTTTTTTTCCAAGGGAGGAGGTGTCTAACTATGTCGCCCAGGCTGGAAATTATTTAATAGATTGTTTTTGTTATTGTTGTTTTCTGGTGTGGATGTGTGTGTTTACTAAGATTGAACCCAGGGACTCCACTACTAAGCTACATCCCCAATTTTATTTTTTTATTTGAGACAAGGTCTTGCTGAATTGCTTAGGGCCTTACTTATTTGCTGAGGCTGGCCTGGAATTTGAGATCCTTCTGGCTCAGCCTCCCAAGTGGTTGCGATTACAGATGTGTGCCACCAATCCCAGCCTAGTGCTGGGATTGAACCTAGGACCCCATGCATGTTAGGCTAGCACTCTGTACTGTCGAACTACATTCCCAGCCCAAATTCATTGTTATTTATTATGGATTTTGTGGTCTTGGGGATTGAACTCAGGGGCTCTACCCCCGAGCCACATCCCCAGCTCTTTTTATTTTTATTTATTTATTAGCTGGGTTACATCTTTTTATTTTTTGAGATGGCTCACTAAATTACGGAAGCTGGCCTGGAATTTGTTATCCTCCTGTGAGCCTCCCCAGTGGTTTGGGATTACAGGCATGGGCTACTTTGACTGCCCCATTCCCCTGCCTTTTTTTGCTTCTACATATCCAAATCCTTTCTCTCTTTGAAGTAACATGAAAAATTCTGTATGTTGATCCAAATAAATTAAATTGTGATTGCTATGTAGATTGCTATGTTTAGTATGTGACTTGCTCACATAAGATCATTTTAAAATTCTTTGATTCAGGGCTGGGATTATGGCGCAGTGGTAGCGTGCTCGCCTAGCACACGGGAGGCACTGGGTTCGATCCTCAGCACCACATAAAAATAAAATAAAGATATTGTGTCCACCTACAACTAAAAAATAAATATTAAAAAAAAATTCTTTGATTCATAAATCCAGCAAAAATAATAGTATATAGTGTATTAACTACACACATGATATATATAGGTACCAAGTAGATAAAATAGTTAAGACACTCTTGAAGAAAACAGGAGCAACAGAAAGTCTCATGCTTTACTGAAAAGACAGTAGGTTGGTACAACCACTTGGGAAATCAGTTTGGGAATATTTAAAAAAATTAAAAATATGTACTTTATAATCTAGCAGTTTCATTTCTTGATAGCTCTAGACTAACACATGTATACATGTATATGTTCAAAACCATTCATAATGACATGTGATTCATAATAGCAAAAACTCTAAACAAGTCTCACGTTCATTAACAATAGAATGGATTAACTATTTTCACACAGCAAAATGACTTATAGTACTATAATGGTTATATGGTTAATTTGTGTGTGTGTGTGTGTGGTATTGGGACTGAAACCCAAGGCCTTGTGCATACAAGCACTCTACCACTGAGCTATATCCCCAGCCCCACATGGTTAAATCTTAAGAATAAATGCTAATGAGGGCTGGGGTTGTGGCTCAGTGGTAGAGCACTTTCCTAGCATGCGTGAGGCACTGAGTTCAATTCTCAGCACCACATATAAATATATGAAAAAAAAAAATAAAGGTCCACCAACAACTTAAAAAAAATATTTAAAAAAAAAAAGAATAAATGCTAACGAACTGGGCCTGGTGGTGCATACCCGTAATCCCAGTGACTCAGGAGGCTGAGGCAGGAAGATCGCAAATTCAAAGCCAGTCTCAGCAACTTAGTGCGATCCTGTCTCAAAAATAAAAAACAAAAAGGACTGGGAATGTGGCTCAGTGGTTAAGCACCAGTTCAATCTCCAGTACTCTCTTGCCCCATCCCCTCAAATACTAATGAAACAAACCAGAAAGAAAAGAATACTGTCATGATTGAATTTATATGGAGTCAATATAAGCAATACAAACCATAGCATTTAGGGATGCATACTTAGAGAGTAAAAACCAGGAACTATTTTTTTTTGTAATAGCAGGTCAGTGATTATCAGCAAGGAAAGGGATTATAGTAGGCGTAGGAGACAGACAGCACTTCTGAAGATTTTTATACTGTTTCTTGGTGTTTACATAAGTCTTTGCTTTATAACTTGTTAATTATGTATCTATGTTTTATGAACTTTATGTGTTATATTTCTAGTAAAAAAAAGATTAAAAATAAAAATACCAAAGGTTTTATTAATCTTTATTTAAAAATATAACTAAATGCACCTTGGTTGTTTACATTCTTGACCATTCAGTCTCAAAATGAACACTGGAAGCATAGGACAGGCACTAGTTTAATGAAGCCATATCATTTATACAATAGTCAAATAGTTACAATATAAAATATGTCATAAAAATTACTAAAAGATGCGTCACAGGGCATATTTTAATACTGGTACAATGGCAGTAGCAGCTTTGCAAATATTTGTTGCTTTCTAATACAGTTTCCTTATAAACTTTTATCCCACAAGAATAATAAAATCACTTAGATACATTAATACAGTATATAGTAGTTTATTAATACTATAAACATAAGTGCCCCATAAAATATTACTGTGTTAACAAATACCCACATACATTTTTCTCAGTCATCATTTGCTTAATTTTTTTAATATATATTTTTAGTTGTAGATGGACACAATACCTTTATTACACCAGGGACAGGGACATCAGAGAATCCTTTGCAAGTTATTGTGAAAAACTGAAGATTCAGCCAGATGCAGAAGTGCACGCCTATAATCCCAGCACTTAGGGAGGCTGAGACAGGAGAATCGCAAGTTCAAAGCCAGCCTCAGCAACGGCGAGGTGCTAAGCAACTCAGTGAGACTCTGTCTCTACATAAAACACAAAATAGGGCTGGAGATGTGACTCAGTGGTTCAGTGCCCCTGAGTTCAATCCCTGGTACCAAAAAACAAATAAACAAATTAACTGAAAATTCATGTTGAAGTTTTCTTTCTTTTTTACTTTTTATGTTGAAGTTTTCATGAAATTTTTATTTAGTTATATGCATATGCAAACAGCAGATATAAAAGCAAGGAATATAAGGACTGGAGATATAGCTCAGTGGTAGAGAACATGTTTACCATGTGTAAGATGCTGGGTTCAATCTCTAGCAGCAAGACAAGGAAAAACGAAAACAAGGAATACCTCAGATTTCTGTGAGTCAGATAGCACTACCTACCTAAGGTGCTATAAATGATACATTCTAATTTTTTTTTTTTTTTTTGAATTGGGCATTGAATCCAGGGGTGCTTTACCACTGGGTTACATCCACAGCCCTTTTTATTTATTTGAGAGAGGGTCTTAGTAACTTGCTGAGGCTGGCCTCAAACTTCAATCCTCCTGCCTCTGCCTCCCAAACTACTGTTGAGATTACAGGTGTGTGCTACAAAGCCCAGTGATACATTCTAACATTTAAGTTCACATTGAGCATTTTTGTTTTGATACCAGGGATTGAACTCAGGAGTACTCGACCACTGAGCCACATCCCAACCCTATTTTGTATTTTATTTAGAGACAGGGTCTCACTGAGTTGCTTAGCGCCTTGCCATTGCTGAGGCTGGCTTTAAACTCGTGATTTTCAGTCTCAGCCTTCCAAAGTGCTGGGATTATAGGTGTGCCCCACCACGCTCAGCACATTGGGCATTTTGCTTCATATTCTTTTGGAAAATAGTTGCCTTTGGATGGGAGATTGTCTATTTTATATCTATAGAAATAAAATCTAGAACCAGGCACAGTGGCACATGCCTGTAATCTCAGAGGCTTGGGAGGTTGAGGCAGGAGGATTCCAAGTTCAAGGACAGCCTCAGCAATTTAGTGAAACCCTGTCTCAATATAGACAATAAAAAGGACTGGGGATGTTGCTCAGTGGTTAAGCACCCTGTGGTTCAATCCTCAGGGTTCAGGATTGAACCTCAGTGGTTCAATCCCTGGTACCAAAAAAAAAAAAAAAAAAAAGAAAGATTTAGAAGGTTTTTTTTATAGGTAAGTTTGTAGCAATAAATGCATAAACCTTACAGGTTGAAATAATTTTCAGTTACCACAGATAAATAGGATGAACAAGAACCATACTTATTTCCTTAATACTATAACTATAACTATACAGTATAAACTAGTTAAATGTGAACAATCTCTCTAACCTGAATTGGGCAATTGCAGGATAAACACCACATTGAAGATAACGTTTTCCCATTATGCAAACTAGAAAATATCCAAATACTTTATATCATAATATGTGTAGTCTCCACACATAATATGGCTCTTCAAATGGAATTACACTAGTATTACACATACTTGACTACATTAAAAAAGATTTGAGTGATTTTATCTGTATATTTTATGGATCACCATGGAGTTAGGCAGGGTTGGCATCAATTTTGTTCATCAAAGCTGCTTGTAGAAAGTGGCAGAGTTTGACTTGGGCTTCTAGGGTGAGCCAGCTATTAAAAAAAAAAACCAAATTATAAAGTGAATTATGTTCCTGTAACCAAATAACTCTTCTTCCTCATTAATAGAACCACTGTTTTGTTGTTGTTGTTTCTGCAGGGCAGCATTACATCCAGATGCTAAAAACCATTTTCCCCAGCTTTTTGATATAACCAGAAGTTCCTGGATAAGGCCTCTCCAAAGAGATGAGGATACCTTAGCTAACACACCTTTCTGACCCTGGCCTTTCTCCTTCTCTTGCCTGGAATGTGGACACGAGGCTTTAGCCATTCTGAACCACACATTAAGGTTTGAAGAGCAGGGATGACATACATGATGAATCTGCTGTATTAAGTGTGGACTTCCTACTTCCCAGAGGAATATTAAGAAAAACAAATCCTTATGTGATTAAGCCACGGTGATCAAATTATTGTTACTGGTTGTCAAAAGCAAAACATAACTGAGAGTGTTGCTTCAGAGTTAAAGGAAAAAGAAGTCTAAGGACTAGGTAGGAAAAGTCATAATACGTTTTACAGGGATATTTACTAGGCATATGCCTACTAAGTAGATTTTTAGTAGCACAATATATGGCATAGGTCTTATCTGTGATTTTTTTGTTGTTGCCTAATATATGTTTATTGTTATTATATTTTTGTTTCCATAGTTCCCAACGTATTATACTAGTTATGGGGTAAGGCAGAGGCAGGAAGCATCCCATAACTAAAGAGAAAAATGAAGGGGATAAGTCCTTTACCCTTTGCCCTTCCCTTCATAATGTATTTTTTTTTAAGTTTTAAAAAATTGTTTTATTTGTTCTTTTTAGATAATACATGACAGTAGAGTATATTTTGACTTATTATACATACTTGGAGTATGTGGGGAGCTAGCTCTATGCTACACCCTTATGACTAGCCATTGTGTGTAAATGGGAAAGGCACAAAGGAAGGAGGAACTGTGTGATTGGATTACTGTTGGTTCCCGGAATGTGCAGCTCATGGACAGAATTCTGAGGGCTTATGTGCCTTGCCACATGGACAGCTGTTGCCTACGTGCATTGTCTCTGATTGGCCAAATGGCCCTATAAGTTGAATGCTTGTTCAGCAAATAAACGGATGCCTGCTCTGACTGTACTCCCTAGCGTGTCTGATTGTCCCACGGCGGCGGACAGCTAGTTGGATCCAACTCTTCCCAACTTCCACCGCTACATGAATGTGGGGGTGCCCCTTCGACCTGCTGGCTCAGGATGGACTGCAACCCCTGCAGTATAACTTATTCATAATGTTTTCTGGTACCAGGGATTGAACCCAGGGGGACTTAACTGCTGAGCTACATCCCCAGCCTTTTATTATTTATTATTTTTATTTTTATTTTACTTTTTTGGTACTGGGGATTGAACTCAGGAGTGCTCAACCACTGAGCCACATCCCCAGCCCTATTTTGTGTTTTATTTAGAGACAGGGTCTCACTCAGTTGCTTAGTGCCTTGCCATTGTTGAGGCTGGCTTTGAACTTGTGATTCTCCTGTCTCAGCATCCCTAAGTGCTGGGATTACAGGCTTGCGCCACGTTTCCCGGCCCCCTCACAAGTTTTGAATGCTGTGATAGGGTAGACCTGTACTGGATGCTCTAAATGGAGAAAGGAATGTGGGACACATCTCCAAAGAAGGCCATAGAGTGCTCAGAAGAACTAAGTTGATTAGCAATAGGGAAACCAATTGCCACCTTTGCTCATATTAAAAATAACTTGCAGCCTGGTAGGCTGAGGCAGGATTATCATGAGTTCAAAGCCAGCCTCAGCAAAAGTGAGGACCCTGTCTCTAAATAAAATACAAAATGGGGTTGGGGATGTGGCTCAGTAGTCAAGTACCCCTGAGTTCAATCCCTGGTACCTCCAAAACAAAACAAAACAAAACAAAACAAAACAAAACAAAACAAAACAAAATACTTTAGCCGGGCATGGTGGCGCAAGCCTGTAATCCCAGCACTTAGGGAGGCTGAGACAGGAGAATCGCGAGTTCAAAGCCAGCCTCAGCAATGGCGAGGTGCTAAGCAACTCAGTGAGACCCTGTCTCTACATAAAAAAAAAAAACACAGAATAGAGCTGGGATGTAGCTCAGTGGTTGAGTGCCCCTGAGTTCAATCTCTAGTACCAAAAAAAACCAAAACAAAAAGCAAAAAAAACTTTATAGCTGGGCATAGTGGTGGGCACCTATAATCTCAGTGACTTGGGAGGCTAAGACAGGTAGATTGCAAGTTCCAGGCTAGTTTGAGCAACTCAGCAAGACCCTGTCTCAAAAAAAAAAAGGAATTGGTAAAATGTCCCTGGGTTCAATTCCTAGTACAGAAAAACAAAACAAAACAAAAATACAACTTATAAATGTTTAGGTTTTGTATTTTGTATTTAATCTGATTATTAAAATTTTACAAAATTTATTTTATCAAAGAGATACAATTCAATATTATAAATTATTACAGAATAAACTGTTTTATAACAGTTGTCCCATAAAAGGCACTGATTCTTTTTCTGTGTTTGTGGTGCTTGAAATCAAACCCAGGGTCTCATGCACATTAGTCAAACACTTTACCATTGAGCTATATCCCCAGCCAAGCACTGATTCTTTTTTTTTTTTTAATTTTTTTTAGTTGTAGATGGACATATCACCTCTATTTTATTTATTCATTCATTCATTGATTCATTCATTCATTCATTTATTTTTATGTGGTGCTGAGGAACCCAGTACCTCACATGCGATAGGAAAATGCTCTACCACTGAGCCACAACCCCAGCCCAAGGCCCTGATTTTTTTGTTTGGTTTTGTTTTGGTGGGTGGGTCATACATGCAGGTGACAAGGATGAAAGCTGTCAAGACCTTTATCTGTCAATCCTGCATGGTGCGACTCTCCACTCCACTCTTGTCTCTTTCACCACTGTCAGACTCTTTCCATATGTTACAGCCACACTGGTCACTTTTTAGTTCCTTGGACAGGTCATGATCCTATCATACATAGGACCCATATGCATGCTATTCTTTGAGCCTGGACCTTTCTCCTCTCTGACATTTCATGGTAAGACTACCCCTTCCTGGTTAAAACCTCGATATCCTTCAACTCTCACCTCAAGCATCATCACTTCCTAAAGGAATCCTTCCTAGATCAATCCAAACTAGGTCCAGTTCTTCTACGGCTTCCCACAGAACCTTGTTCCTTTTCTTCACAACAGTTACTGTTGTATGCAATTATATAAATATGAGATTATTTGAATAATGTCTATTTGTTCTCACTGAACTGAAAACTCCAAGACAGCGAGTTTGTGTCTGTTTTTGCTTATCCTATTGCACCAGTACTCCAGTAAAATGCTTGGCATGTAGGAAGTACCTAATACTTAGTAAAGAACCAATATAATCAGGCATTCATTGACAAAGTGGAAATGATAAACCTAGCTATATCTCACAGAATATTTTTTCTTTTTATCCTCAAAGAATTTTATGAAGCCTAAATATGAAAGTGCTTAGGAAAGCATAAAGTACCATAAAAATTATCATTACTTTAAGATTGAGGATATAGCTTAGTGGTATAGCACTTGCCTAGCATGCTCAAGGCCCTGGGATATATCCCTAGTACTGCAAAAAAGAAAAGAGAAAGAAAGAAAATAAAAAGAAAGATACAAAAGGTACTTTAGGGACTGGGGTTGTGGCTCAGTGGAAGAGCACTTGCCTAGAATGTGTGAGGCACTGGGTTCCATTCTCAGCCCCACATATAAATAAATAAGTAAAGAGGTCCATCAACAACTAAAATACATATAAATAAAAAAATAAATATATATATATACACACACACATATATAAATAATTTGTTACTTAAAAAATCTTTACATTTTGATTATAAATGAATTATGATTAAGATTATTAGTGCTGGGGATTGAACCCAGGGCCTCATGTATGCTAGGGAAGCAGTCTACCACTGAGCATAGTATGTCCCCAGCTGCTCCACCCTTTGTTCTTTTTTTTTCTTAAAGGCTTACCTGAAACTTTCTCCTCAAGGCCCGGGTCATCACTGGGGTTAGTCCAGTTCCTGTTTCCATATTTTCTTTATTGGTTAGAGGGGTTCCACCTGGACTCCTATAAAGGTATTGAAAATATTAGGAGCTGTGCTTTATATATACTTTTCAAATGGATTTAGAAAGTATAAAGATAGAAGAATGCATTACCTCTCTACATCAACTTTTCTAAGCAGTTTCCGCAGATCTATCTGGCTTTTACCAGGAGTACTGATAAAATAAAGATATAAAACATTAGAACTTGCCATATTTTATCACTTTTCCTAAAGCAAAGAGGTCATTTTTATAGACAACCTAGAAAAGAGTTCTATTTGCTATATTAAAAAAACAGCAGTGGAGCTGGACATAGTGGCACACTCCTGTTACCTCAGTGGCTCAGGAAACTGAGGCAAGAGGATCGCCAAGTTTGAGGTCAGTGTCAGCAACTTATTGAGACTCTGTCTCAACACAAAAAAGAAAAAGGACTGGGAATGTGTCTGAGTGGTTAAACACCCCTTGGGTTCAGTCCTTGGTACCAAAAAAAAAAAAAATTCGTAGAGTTGGGTATGGTGGCACACACTTGTAATCCCAGTCACTTGGGAGGCTGAGAAAGGAAGATCAAAAGTTCAAGGACAGCCTGGACAATTTAAAGAGCAAGGGCCTGGATTGAATTCCCAGTACCATAAAACAAAACAAAAACAAAAACAAAACAAAACAGCAGTTTATGCTGATGGCAGTGTAAGGTGATAACATGTAGCCATTTTAATAATACTTTTATTTTTTTTGCAGTGCTGAGGTTTAAACCCAGATCTTCATATGTACTATGCAAGAGCTTTATCACTGAGCTATATCCCCAGTTCCCAGTAATATTTCTTTTTATTTAAAAAAATTTTTTTAGTTGTAGATGAACACAATATCTTTATTTATTTTATGTGGTGCTGAGGATCGAACCCAGTGCCTCAAACATGCTAGGCAAGTGCACAACCACTGAGCCATAACCCCAGCCCCCCAGTAATACTTCTTGACCCAGTGACCACATCTGTAAGAATTCATCCTAGGAAAAAATTCAGCTATGCATACAAATAATAGACAAAAATGTTCACTGAAGAGTTATAGAAATTAAAAATCATAGCCAGAAGTGGTGGTGCACACGTATAATCCCTGATACTTGGGAGGTTAAGGCAGGAAGATCACAAGTTCAATGCCAGCCTAGGCAACTTAGCAAGACCCTATCTAAAATAAAAAAAAGTAAGCCAGGTGCAGTGGTGCACACCTGTAATCCCAGCATTTTGGGAGGCTGAGATAGGAGAATTGCGAGTTTAAAGCCAGGCTCAACAATGGCAAGGTGCTAAGCAACTCAGTGAGAGACCCTGTCTCTACATAAAACACAAAATAGGGCTGGGGATGTGCCTCAGTGGTTGGGTGCCCCTGAGTTCAATCCCTGGTACCAAAAAACAGAAAAAGAAAAAAAGTAAAAAGGAGTGGGGAGCCGGGCGTGGTGGCTCAAGCCTGTAATCCCAGCACTTAGGGAGGCTGAGACAGGAGAATCGCGAGTTCAAAGCCAGCCTCACCAACGGCGAGGTGCTAAGCAACTCAGTGAGACCCTGTCTCTACATAAAACACAAAATAGGGCTGGGGATGTGGCTCAGTGGTCGAGTACCCCTGAGTTCAATCCCCAGTACCAAAAAAAAAAAAAGGGAGTGGGGAAGTAGCTGAGTGATGAAGTGCTTGCCTAGCATGCATGAAACCCTGAGTTCAATCCCTAGTACTGGCCAAAAACCAAACCAAACCAAAAAAAATCCCTCACAAATGACTTAAATGTCTTAAAACAGAATGCTATGTATGAAATCTACACATAATGAACTACATGTATTGAAGAAGTCAAAATGATATTTTAATCTTATTTTTATTATTATTTGATTTTGTTTTTGTGGTACTGGGGATTGAACCCAGAGCCTTGTACATGCAACGCAAGTACTCGATCACTGAGCTATATCCCTAGACCTTAAGTTTTTTTTTAATGATATGACATCTTAAATGGGAAAAGCTATACCTGTACCTATAATATGATTATATTCAGTACACATACATATCCCTATTTTTTTTTTTTTTTGGGTACTGGGGCACTTAACCACTAAGCCACACTCCCAGCCCCACCCTCTCTTTTTAAAATTTTGAGACAGGGGCCTCCCTAAATTGCTGATGCTGGTCTCAAACTTGCAATCCTCTGTCTCAGCATCCTGAGTTGCTAGGATTACAGGTGTGTGTCCCCTGTTTTCTTGATTCTAGACATGCTAGTTTTCATATTTTATTATTTCTAAAATCAGGTTGTTTTAAAATTTCTTTTTTTAAATATTTTTTAGTTGTAGGTGGACACAATATCTTTATTGATTTATTTTTATGTGGTGCTGAGGATCAAACTCAGTGCCTCATGCATGCAAGGCAAGCGCCCTACCACTGTGCCACAATCCCAGCCCCTTAAAATTTCTTGATAGTTTTTCTGGCAACTGAACCTAGAACTTCTCATATGCTATGCAAGTGCTCTATAACTGAACCACATCTCCAGCTCCCCAAACCTGTTATTAAATCATGATATATCTTGTAATGGGATCTTGAAATGGAGGCAACAGAGTAGTATATACCCAGAAAAAAAGACCAAAAAAAAAGGGGGACTAGAATGATAAAACAGTATATTAACATGTTAATATCAGCTATCTCCAATAATAGGATCATTAATAAAACAGGAATTGAAAGACATACTCAAAGTGAGGTTTTGCCTGAATTACCTAGATGATTTTGTTTTTTTCTTTAAACTTTCCTGTAGATTTCAATTTTTCTACAGTGAGCACATATAACTTTTAAAGTTAAAAATCAGCAAAAAAAAAAAAATCACTTTTAGGGGCTGGAGTTGTAGTTCAGTGGTAGAGTGCTCGCCTAGCATGTGTGAGGTACTGTGTTCGATCTCAGCACTGCATTTAAATAAATAAATAAATATCCATCAACAACTAAAAAATATTTTTAAAAAGAAATCACTTTTAAGCCAGGAGTGTTGGCACATGCCTGTAATCCCAGTGACTCAGGAGGCTGAGGCAGGATGATTGCCAGTTCAAGACCAGCCTTAGCAATTAGGGAGGCTGAGACAGGAGAATCGCGAGTTCAATGCCAGCCTCAGCAACGGTGAGGCACTAAGCAACTCAGTGAGACCCTGTCTCTACATAAAACACAAAATAGGGCTGGGGATGTGGCTCAGTGGCCAAGTGCCCCTGAGTTCAATCTTCAATCTCCAGTACCAAAAAAAAAAAAAAAAAAAAAAAAAAAGACCAGCCTTAGTCATTTACCAAGGCCCTAAGCAACTTAGCAAGATCCTGTTTCAGAATAAAAAAAACGTTGAGGATGTGGCTCAATTGTAAAGCGTCCCCTGGGTTCAATCTCCAGTATCACCCTCCCCCGCAAACAATCACTTTTAAGTAGCCACAGAGTATAATGCTGTGTAATTCCTTACATTAGGACATTTGTAACTCGAGTTGATAATGCTTTGGAGTTTGGTTTCAGAGTAACATGCTGCAAGTCAGAGATAGTAACCAATGGATTCCGAGTCTTCGGTGATGGTACAAGCTTTAATCATAAAATGAGACATTATTAAATACACATTTTAAAATGTAATTCAAAATGTAAACATGCTTAAACACCACTTATATGAGTGCCAATGTATGTGTAAGACATATCCACTACTCTATTCAATTTTTATTCCAAAGCTTCAAAGTATGTCTTTAACCTCTTCAGATTAATGGTGATAAAACTGCCTAATTAAATAACTTTGAGATCTATATATTTTGTTCAGAATCCAAATCTACTAAAATATTACATATTTAATTTGGAATAACTTCTAAGGATAGGACATATGATTATTTTCCATACAGGGACAACCAGGTTGAAAGGAGAAAGACCATGTATATGTATATGGTCAATGCAACCTTACCTTCTTCCTTTCATCAATATTCTGTGTCTTCTTTAATTTCACAGTCAGAAGATCTTTAACTGTTATCTGCAAGGGTCCATCTTTCTTTAATGGTCCAGTCTTTAAATACATGAAGATAGAATTGAAATTAGAATCAGGATATATGGTGAAATGTAAATTCAAATCCAGATTTCAAAGATCCAGAGTTAAGCCCAGCACTGTGGTGCACGTCTACACTTCCAGAGACGCCAGAGGCTGAGGCAGAAGGATTGCAAGTTTGAGGCAAACCTCAGCAACTTAGCAGGGCCCTAAACAACTTAGTGAGACCCTGTCTCAAAATAAAACAAATAAATAAATCAAAAGAGCTGGGAATGTAGTTCAGTGGTAAAGCGACCCTGGGTTCATTTCTCAGTACCAAAAAAAAGAAAGTTCAGGTTAATTCTCACTTACCATAGGAACCTATCAAATTCTTTCAAATGATCCTATTTTCAGTACTCGAGGATGCTAATTTGAAAAATGTTCATTGACATGTAAGGCATTAGCCAGGTGTGGTGGTATACATCTATAATCCCAGCTTTTCTAGAGGCTAAGACAGCAAGATCATAAGTTTGAGATCAGCCTTGGCAATTTGTTGAGACTTTGTCTCAAAATAAAATAATTTTTAAAAAGGGCTGGGGCTAGGGTTGTGACGCAGTAGTAGAGCGCTTCCTTAGCATGAATGGGGCACGGAGTTTGATCCTCAGCACCACATAAAAATAAATGAATAAAATATATGTCCATCTACAACTAAAAAATTCATTAAGAAAGGGCCGGGCACGGTGGCTCACACCTATAATCCCGGCACTTAGGGAGACTGAGACAGGAGAATCGCGAGTTCAAAGCCAGCCTCAGCAACGGCGAGGCACTAAGCAACTCAGTGAGACCCTGTCTCTACATAAAACACAAAATAGGGCTGGGGATGTGGCTCAGTGGTCAAGTGCCTCTGAATTCAATCTCCAGTACCAAAAAAAAAAAAGATGTGCTGGGAAAAAAATAAATGATATGCTAAGAAGTCCATAGGAATCTTCCACGTGGTAGGGTTTTATTTATTTATTTATTTATTTGTCTGTCTGTTTGTTTATTTATTTATTTATTGGTATCGGGGATTGATCTCAGGGGTAGATCAACCACTGAGCCACATCCCCAGCCCTATTTTGTGTTTTATGTACAGACAGGGTCTCACTGAGTTGCTTAGTGCCTCGCCATTGCTGAGGCTGGCTTTGAACTCATAATTCTCCCAAAGTGCTGGGATTACAGGTGTGGGCCACCACGCCCAGTTTATTATAGGGTTTTATTCATTTATTCTTTTTTTTTTTTTTAAACTTTTTGTGGTTGTAGATGGACAGCATACCTTTATTTTATTTATTTACTTTTATGTGATGCTGAGGATGGAACCCAGTGCCTCGCACATGCTAGGCAAGTGCTCTGCCACTGAGCTATAGCCCCAGGCCCTCATTTATTCTTTTAAAAAAGAATTTTTTTTTTTGGTGGTACTGGGGGTTGAACTCAGGGATTCTCTACCACTGAGCTACATCCTTAGCCTTTTTGTTCTATTTTAAGACAAGTTCTCTTTGAGTTGCCCAGGCTGTCCTCCAACTTGTGATCTTCCTTTTTCAGCCTCCCTAGTAGATGGGATTATTATTTTCATTTCTAAATACAGTTTCTGTAAGTTCTCTGGAGACAGCATTTTTTTGTTTTTTGTGCCCCCACACTCCCACTAAGCTATATCCCCAGACCAGGGGATAGTGTTTTTATTTTTTATTTTTTTAAAGAAAGTTTTTTTTTTAATATTTATTTTTTTAGTTGTAGGTGGACAGAATATCTTTATTTTATTTTTATGTGGTGCTGAGGATCGAACCCAGTGCCTCACGCATGCTAGGCGAGCACGCTACCACTTCGCCACAATCCCAGCCCAAGGGGGATAGTGTTTTTAAAAACAGTCATTAGAGCCGGGCGCGGTGGCTCAAGCCTGTAATCCCAGCACTTAGGGAGGCTGAGACAGGAGAATCGCGAGTTCAAGGCCAACCTCAGTAATGGTGAGGTGCTAAGCAACTCAGTGAGACCCTGTCTCTACATAAAACACAAAATAGGGCTGGGGATGTGGCTCAGTGGTTGATTGACCCTGAGTTCAATCCCCAGTACCAAAAAAATAAATAAATAAAAACAGTCATTAGAACTGGGGTGTGGCTCAGTGGTAGAGCACTTGCCTAGCACATGTGAGGCACTGGGATTGATCCTTAGCACCATATAAAAATAAAAGAATAGCTGGGCACGGTGGTGCAAGCCTGTAATCCCAGCACTTAGGGAGGCTGAGATAGGAGAATCGTGAGTTCAAAGCCAGCCTCAGCAACGGTGAGGCGCTAAGCAACTCAGTGAGACCCTGTCTCTACAGAAAACACAAAATAGGGCTGGGGATGTGGCTCAGTGGTCGAATACCCCTGAGTTCAATCCCCAGTACCAAAATAAATAAATAAATAAATAGATAGACAAATAAATAAATTAAATAAAGGTATGTGTCCATCTACAACTGAAACAAATACTGAAAACAAAAAACAGTCATTAGCTGGTGTGATGGTGGTAGTCCCAGCTACTCAGAAGGCTGGAGGCAGAATTGCTTGAGCCCATAAATTCAAGACCAGTTTGGGCAACACAGTGAGACCCAGTCTCCAAACAAAATATTTAACATAGCGAAGATAATGGAGTCACAACAAATATAGCTTTCAGGTTTAAGCATTTAGCTCAGCCTTAAAAGTCCATTTGGCTTTACTCCTGTATTACATGCTGACCAAGACTCACCATTACTAGATTATTTCCTACCTGAAGTGCTTGAGTGAGGCCAGATTTTCTGAGCAACAAAGGTGCTAGTGGTGGTGGAGGAGGAGGCAGAGGAGGAGGTGGAGGGGGTGGAGGTGGAGGAGGATGGCAGGCTGGCTGAGGTAGTGTGGGAGGAGGTATAGCTGGGGATACTCCAGGGGTGTTTACAGCATGGGCAGGCACTTCTGTAAATTTACCACTCCTATGACACGTTTGACCACAGCTTGGACAAGAATTTTCTGAGATAATCTGGAAGAAGACATTACATTTGGCAAATGAATAATACGTTAATTTGATTTTTGTGGCGGAAAGTCATTAAAATAATAGCTAATATATAATGAATACTTTCTCGGTGTACCATGTACTTCATAATATTTTCTCACTTAATTGTCACAACTTTCTTCATTTCACTTATTCATTCATTTTGTATGTGATATGTGCCAGGCACTGGGTACAGTGTGAACCCTGTGACCTCAAAGATAGATATTAAACATACACAAACATACTTAAAACCACACAAAATAACACTTCAAGGAAGAGCAATGAAGTGTGCTCTGAAATTGAACCGCTAGTCTTGCGGAGTTATAATTAGTCACCAAAGAATGAATTAAGACTTACCAGATGGAGGGAGATGGTGGGAAAGGAGTTCATCCCAGAGGAGAAAATATTTAATCAGCCAAGAATATAGTATAGTCAAAGTACTGGTGAAAAAGGGTAAAAGGCTGGAACATGACTATTATGGGCTGAATTATGTCCCAAAATTCATGTTGATGTCTTAACATCTAGGACCACAAAACACGATTCATTTGGAGATATGGCCTTTAAAGAGATGGTGGTAGGGGAATGGGAATGGAAAAACAGTAGAATGAACATAACTTTCCTATGTTCATATATGGATACATGACCAGTGTAACTCCACATCATGTACAACCATAAAAATGGGAAGTTACACTCCATGTATGTATGATAGGTCAAAATACACTTTATTGTCATGTATAACTAAAAAGAACAAATAAAAAATTAAAAAAAAAAGAGGGAGTGGAAGTGAAAATGAGACTTTTAGGGTGAATCTTAATCTAATATAACAAGTGTTCTTATATCAAGAGGAAATGATATCTGAGATGTACTCAGACAGGAAAGATCATGTGAGAACAGAGAGAGAGGTGTTCATCTGCAAGCCAACAGAGGCTCTTCAGAAGAAAATCTTGCTGACCCCTTGATCTTAGACTTCTTGCTTTCACAACTGTGAGAAAACAAATTTCTGTTGTATAAACCATCTATGGTATTTTATTATGGCAACCCTAGCAAACAAAGAACCATGAGCCTATTAAATAAGATGGCCTATTAATTTTTTGTGGCTAATATAAATTATCACAAACTCGGTGGCTTGAAACAATCAGACTCTATTTTCTCATAGTGCTGCAGGCTGGAAGTCTGAAATCAAAAGGGTCAGCTGAGCTGTGCTCCCTCCCAAGACTCTAAAGAACCCCTTCCTTGCCTCTTCCAGTTAAAGGCAGCTATCAACTTTCCTTGGCTTGCCACTGTGATACTCCAATCTCTTGTTTCTGTGGTCACCGGCTTGTCTCTGTGAATTCTCCTGTGTGTCTCTCTTTCAAGGACACTTATCATTAGATTTAGGGTCCACCCAGATAAATTCAGGAATGTCTCATCTCAAAATTCTTTTCCCAAATGAGGTAATATTTATGGGTTCTGGGAATTAGGGCCTGAACATATCCTTTTTGAGGTCCCCATCCACTTAGCTCCCTACAAATTGTATTACTCCAATGTTACAGATGAGGAACCTTTGCCTTTCTCTTCTTTGGCTAGTTCACCTTGAGGTACAAATTCTGGGGAGCAGAGGTGGAATCCCAGAAGCCTCTCTCCAGATCAGTAAGCACAATGTTGAACCACTGAGAATAGAAGTGTTGCTTAGGGGAGTTTGGAATGGTTATTTATATATATTCTTTAAACTGGGCGTGGTGGCGCAGGCCTGTAATCCCAGCACTTTGGGAGGCTGAGAGAAGAATCACTAGTTCAAAGCCAGCCTCAGCAATTGTGAGGCACTAAGCAACTTAGTGAGACCCTGTCTCTACATAAAACACAAAATAGGGCTGGGGATGTAGCTCAGTGGTCAAGTACCCCTGAGTTCAATCCCCAGTTTAAAAAAAAAAAAATATATATATATATATAAATATAAAAATATATATTATATATATATTTATATAAATATATATTAAATATATAAATATAAATATATATATTATTTTTTTTCCCTGCATGCATCAGTCAGGAAATTCAAAACTACTCTGAGTATTTATAAGAGAGATTTGGGGTGTAGCTCAGTGACAGAGAGCTTGCTTAGCATGCACAAGACCGTGGTTTAGATTTCTAGCACCACAGTGAGGAAAAAAAAAGGTAAAGAAAGGTCTGAACCACGTCACATCCTAGTCAACAGCAAGCAGCAAATTGCTCTGATAAGGAAGTTATAAAATCAGAGGAATTCAAAACAACAAAGTTATTTCTAGAACCAAAAGTTCAATAGGTTAATTAGTTTTATGTTTTAGAAATTCTTTTCTACATGTTATTGAATAGGTTTTACATACACAGGGCACAAAACTCACAAGTTGCAAGAGTATACGGTGAAAAAGAAAGGTCTTTCCTATCTTTGACACCAGCTACCAAACCATCCCTGCACAAAAACAAACACCATTACCAATTTCCTTTTTTAAAATTTCTTTTGGGGGTACTAGGGATTGAGTTCAGGGACACTCAACCACTGAGCCACATCCTCAGCCCTATTTTGTATTTTATTTAGAGACAGGGCCTTACTGAGTTGCTTAGCGCCTTGCTTTTGCAGAGACTGGATTTGAACTCGTGATCCTCCCGCCTCAGCCTCCCGAGCTGCTGGGATTATAGGAGTGCACCAATTTCTTGTGTAATGGGGTGGAATAATTTTCTCTTTGCTCCTTTACTTTTGCTGGGACCTGAGAGACTTTACAATATAGATCATATCTTAGTGATCCCTGGCCATCAGTCTTTGTAGCTAGAAATCAGAGTGGGGGAGGTGGGTTCTACAGGGGCTCTCTGTAGGCTGCTTGGGTCTCACGAGGGAAACTTATACTTTGGACACAGAGCCCTTTAGGGTCTCCAGGATCTGATAAAATCTTACTCCCCTCAGTCCTTCCAGAGTGAGAAGGAAAGTCTGCTCTTGCAAGCCTCACAATACTACATGATCCTTTGTGTTTTTCTCTGTCCAGTTCACACCTTATATTAAACTTCAGATTATCATAATTTGAGTGTGTAATTTGTTTTCTACTGAGTCAAAAGCAGGGCCTTACACATGCTAAGCTAGCACTCTACAATTGAGGTACATTACAGATTGAATCTGGGGTTCATGCATGCTAGGAAAGCGCTCTGCCACTAAGCTACATTCCCAATCATAATGCTGTATTATTTTTTCTCTCCTACAATAATAGGGGAATTGAACTCAGGAGCACTCTGCCACTGAGCAACATCCTCAGCCCTATTTATTTATTTATTGATTGATTGATTGAGACAGGGTCTCAATAAATTGCTTAAGCTGGCCTTGAATATATGATACTCCTGAGTAGCTGGGATTACAGGCATGCACCATGATGCCCAGCCTAATTGATAAACTCTCTCTCTTTTTTTTTTTGATATGAGGAATTGAACCCAGGGGCACTTTAGCACTAAGCTACATTCCCAGCACTTTGTATTTTTTATTTTCAGATCAGGTTTCACCGAGTTGCTGAGAGTCTTGCTAAATTGCTGAGCTTAGCTTTGAGTTTGTAATCCTTCTGCCTCACCCTCCTGGACTGTTGGAATTACAGGTACCACTTGCCTAGCCTGATGTTGTATTCTTAAGACTGTAACTCAGCCAGGCACGGTGGCACACACCTGTAATCCCAGCACTTTGGGAGGCTGAGACAGGAGAATCGCTAGTTCAAAGCTAGCCTCAGCAACAGCGAGGCACCAAGCAACTCAGTGAGATCCTGTTTCTACATAAAACACAAAATAGGGCTGGGGATGTGGCTCAGAGTACCCGAGTTCAATCCCCAATTAAAAAAAGAAAAAGAAAAAAAGGACTGCAACTCACCAATCCATGTGGAACTACCTCATTCTTTTCAATAGCTACATAGTATTTCACTGCATGAATGGACTATAATTTATTTAAGTAACCCCATATTACTTGACATTTAGTTTATTTATAAATGTTTTGCAACTTCAAATCACAAATCAGTAAATAACTTTATACATATGTATCATACTTGGTTAGATGAGTAGATTTTTTTTTTCTTAATTTTATAGAATTTACTTACTTATAGCCCATAGAGGTTTTATTAATTCATGCTCTTTTCAACAATATAAGGGTACCTATTTCTCTAACCCTTTTGTTTTTGTTTTTTGGTACTTGAGATTGAACCCAGGGGAGTTTTACCTCTGAGCTACATCCCTAGCCCATTTTTAAATTTTATATTTTGAGACAGGGTCTTCCTTAATTGCTTAGGGCTCCACTAAGTTGCTGAGGCTGGCCTCAAACTTGTGATCCTTCTGCCTCAGCTTCCTAAGTTGCTGAGAGTACAGGTGTTTACTACCACATCCCCTACTCTTTTGGTGTTTTTGTTTGTTTTGCCCATCTGACAGGGTAAAAATGTTACTCACTGAAGTTTATTTAGCATTTCTGTTTTGTGTGTGTGGCAGAGACAGGTAATTGCCTCCCAGTATATATTTTTGTCTTCTTCCTTAGGAATAGTAACCCATTAGGCTCTTTGTGCCTGATGTTTGAGGTAATTATAAATCTCATAGTCAGAGGATTTTCCCTATTACAATAGTCTGTTCATAAAGACTAAAATCATAAAGACATAAAATCTCTCTTTACCTAATTCTGAATTTGCCTTTTATTTGACAATACCAACCTTCAATGTTTCTTGGAGCTTGCGTAATTCACTCTCCAAAGTGCAAAATTGTTGTTTTAGAATATAAAGTTCTCGGTGGCAGATTCGGGATGGAAAGATGGTATCTTTCAATATTTCTAAATTCTGAAATGCATAAGTAAACAAGCTTGAATCTTATGAGCAATATAATAAAGAGGAGAAAAAAGGAAACAGTTAGTTGTTTGACATATATCATATAGAAGTAAAGACAATCATGACCCCCATAAATTCATCTTATTTGAGCTTTGTCTGAGTGTTGAGCTGACCTAAGCACATACACATATGAATACAAACATCAAGTGTGTTGAAAAATCATATTGCTGAAAGCAGGTATGTCAAACCCATACCTGGGCTACACAGTTCTGGCACCAGCTGTATACAGACCACACACTATTTTTCCAGTGCTTTATTGCATCTTTGATGTTGGGAAATTTGAAGTTCCAAAATGGTCTTAGCCAGTTTCTACTATGGGGAATAGGTATATCTGTTGAAGAAATAACCACTCTGCAAGAAAAACAAAATCAAATAAACAAACAAACAACCAAAAATCCTTAAGTTGGAATGATAACCTCTAATTAATCAAAAACTAGTTTTATTTATTTTTATCTTTTTTTTTTTTTTTAAAGATTTTTTTTTTTAGTTGTTGATGGACACAATGTCTTTATTTTATTGCTTTGTATGTGGTGCTGAGGATCGAACCCAGGGCCTCACGCATGCGAGGCAAGCGCTCTACCGCTGAGCCACAATCCCAGCCCCTATTTTTATCTTAATTAATTTTTTCAGTACTGGGAATCGAACCGAGGGACTTGTGAATACTAAGTATGCACTCTGCTACTGAGCTACACTCCCAGCCTCAAGAAGCAGATTTTATAATGTGACTCAGGAGCAGGGACTTTCTACAGCGAAACTTTTCATTAAATTCTAGAATTTAGAGATTCACTCATTCACTAGATGTTAATTAAGTACTTACTATATTCTAGTCACCAGAGATTCAGTAATGAACAGTATAGATTAGAAACTCTGCTCTCATGGGAGTTTATGTGTCATGGGAGATGAAAGGCAAAAATAAATAAGGAAGCAAACAAATAAATAATAAATATTTATTTATTACATAGCATTTATATATAAATGCTAATAAGTATATAAATGCTAAGTATATAGCATTTAGTATAAATGCTAATGAGACAAGATAAAGCAAGAGGAGGAAATGTGAAATGATGGGTGGGGTAAAGTTTGAGGTGGAAAAGTCAGTGGTAATTTTAGTGAGAAGGAGACTTTTGGGGGCTGGGGTTGTGGCTCAATGATAGAGCACTTGCCTAGCACATGTGAGGCACTGGGTTTGATCCTCAGCAACACATAAAAAACTAAATAAACAAAATATTGTGTCCATCTACAACAACAACAACAACAACAACAAAAGAGAGAGACAGAGAGAAAGAAAGAAAAGAAAAAAGAAAGAAAGAAAGAAAGAAAGAAAAAGGAGACTTTTGGGGAAGCTAGCAATCAAATATCTGAGAGAAGGGCAGTCCAGAGAAAGGCAACAGTAAGTGCAATGGCCCTGAAGTAGAAGCTCGCCTAAAGTGTCTAAGGAACAGCAAAGAGGCCAGAATGACTAGGGTAGACAGATGGAGGGGGAAGGGATTGGGAGATAAGGTCAGAGTCAGATCACATAAGCATTGTGAGTCATACAACAGATTTATTATTATTATTTTTTTGGTACCGGTGATTGAACTTAGGGGTACTTGGCCACTAAGCCACCTCCCCAGCCTTATTTTGCGTTTTATGTAGAGACAGGGTCTCACTGAGTTTCTTAGTGCCTCGCTGTTGCTGAGGCTGGCTTTGAACTCGTGATTCTTCTGTCTCAGCCTCCCAAAGTGCTGGGATTACAGCCGTGTGCCACCATGCCCAGATCATACAACAGATTTTAATTTTTACTCTGAGAAAATAAGACATTGAAAAGTTTTCTTTCATGTCTTATGTGTTTAGTATTGTATCTAAAACATAACTCAAAATCCAAGGTATATCTTAGTAAATTTTTGTGTAGTGGCACCCCTCCTCCACAGAAAATCTTAAGCTTCTCTGGAAATTTGCACCATAATTGATCTTAGAACTATCAGCAAAAGAGTGTCTACCAAAGAGTTCAATGTAAGCCAGGCGTGGTGGCTCAAGCCTG